>JALIZH010022268.1:0-25298 GCA_030522465.1 Rhipicephalus appendiculatus | reverse complement strand
GTGCTAAGGAGGATACATGGGTCTGATGAAACAAAAAAATGAACGCTTTTTGGAACTGATGTTTATAATATCTGGGATCCTCTAAACCGGGGTGGTATTCACACAGTTTCGGAGAAGGTCAACTTATAATTTCATGAAGGATTGGATGTACTTGCTAATTCCAACCAATGAAATGTTACATTGGGTTCCCAGACTCGTACAGAATGTAATATTTGTAACCATGCACTGCATGATGATCTGAAAGCCCTAAGCTACAGTACGAGCTGGAATTGAACTTCATCAAAACTTCCCTTTGGGCGAGTTGGTTCATTGTAACACTGCATGGAACACTGCTCAATATGGTACGCAATACAAGGGATTCATAAATGTCGAGTTTCCTGTAAAAAATGGAAGTGTGGGGCTAGCAGGACATGGGAGCGTTTCTTTCAGTAGACCATGCTACAAAACGTACAACGCAGTCATAAAAGCATGTTATGAATATTTGGACAGGACACTTGTAGACGCTCCGTGACTAAATTTGTTCCTGTTTTCATTTGGAACACACGGAAGCGTTGTAGTAAAAAGATCTTAACTGGCCACCATCTCTGATGTAAATGTTTCAACCAAACACCGTTTACCGGAGCCCGCGTTATGACGTATTGCTTCACTATTAGTTGTGCACCTATGAGCACAAAATTTCAGCAGTTTTTAAAGCCCAAAATCAGCTCAATGAATTGATGATGCTGAGCCTACTTCTCAACTACACGCCACTCCATGACAATTCAGGCCGATATAATCTCTTTAAATGCTCCAAGGCATGTCAACCAGACGTGAAAGTTTACTAAGTTCCACTGGGTTAACGTACATCAACCTGGATATCAACAAACAGCCTTGACATGAGCCGGCGTAAAAGATGCTGGCTGACTCGACAGTTCACGTGCGAAAATGTTTCCAATGAGTAGGGCATAAATACCTCCACAACCCTAGTGAAATAAAGTCCGTTGGAATATAATCATTTAGCAAATGTCAGAGTTTACCATCGGGAGGCACATTTTGTTTATCGCTTTCTCATTAAAACAAAACAGGCGCATCTGCAAGACAATAGCAATATTAAAACAGGAAATAGGCATTGGCGGACCCGGCCTATAAGCATCAATAGCTCAAACTATAACGCGGACGCGATGACTCCTCAGTTACGAAGCAACGGCTATCTAGTGCGTATATCCCTGACGGCGGCAGTATGCGCTAGAAATTGCGCTGACATTAATGACAGCGCAATGGTTTCACGACAGGGGTTATAAATACAGACAAATACAGGCAAACAACTTGTAAGTGGCTGGCTCAACGACAACTTCGGGTGCAATAACTTTTGAACGACTCAGAGAATCTGCATGACCCTCATGTCCTCTTATGTTGAACCCTTTTAATTTTTACAAGAGAGGCTCCGCGTTGAAATGTGTTACCAGCGTGACTAGCAGGATTACCGCAGCGTAACTAGCAGCGTGACCGCCGTTTAAGCACGTGTATCAACCAGTGGACGAACACATATAAAAGTTGCTTAAAAATATGCTTTAATGGTGTTCCTCGTGTTTTTGAAATAGATACAGGCTATCAATGGATGTCACTGCACCCGTTAATGGGGAGGCAATTTGAGGCAGATTCCAAGGGCTGACGTATCAGCACCCCGAAACGCACCACGAAAGCACTGACAATTTAGGAGTAGGTCCTTTTAGTGCGTTAGCAAACGCCTGTTGTGGTCCAAAGGCCGAGTCAGAGCAAGAATTAGGTAAAACAAACAAAATATATCCTCAGTTAAGGCAGTACATGCATTCCGCAAACATTCACACTCGGCAAGTAGAAATCACAAAACAACTCGCAATATCTCTTAGATGGTGCTTAAAACAACGGGAAAAATTAACAAATCCCGCTACAAATGCAACCTCATGCATAACAAATTATTCAGGAAAGCTTAAAGTCTTCAATGTTGACAAAACGTGTCCAGCCCACAATGCTTGAAACGTATCTCGAATGTGTCTCCTCCAGGAAACACTTACACAAACTCCAGCGCTGATTGTCGTTGTCCCCTTCAGTCGTCGGTCTCTTCGGTGACACTCTTATAAACTTTGCACTGCTCCCTCGATGTCATCACTCGATTCTTCAAGATCGACTAACCACGCTACGCGACTCACTGGAACAACATAACTTCTTCTCTGGCTTCACCATCATGTCCTACCCTGCGTCGTCTCTCGCTTATGTTAGCTCCTGTCCAGTTTCGCGAATATTCCACGTGATTCCTCAGCGCGTAGCACAGCGAGAGCTAGAGAAAGGGCTACATTCTTCTCACCGTTTCCACTCACGACGGTGTCGCTGCGCATTGCGTCATGTCACCTATCGTGATGCTTTAACACTTTTCCCGGCGTTTGATTTGATTAGGCAAAAAGGAATATAAAAACAGCGTTATTTTCTCCCTCCCGTCGTATAGGCACGGCTCAGCGCCTTTAGGGATGGGGAAGTGGAAGTAAAGATGTTAGGAAGGTGGAGTGAGAGGCATGGCAAGATAGTATCTTGTCAGCGCAGATAGGAGCCCGAAGGCAAAGCTTTCGGCTACAGGGCGGCGAGGCCTGCAGGAACTGTGGACTCTACGAACACTCGCAGGACCGGTACCTTCTACCATGCGGGAAAAAGAAGTCCTCCGCAGCTGTCACAGGGAGAGCGAGCAGGCGAAAGCTGCTCACCATCGCGCATCGTTCAGAGACCAGAACAGGGCAGGAACAAACGATGTGCTCCAGAGTTTCTTCGTCGCCGCATCGGTGCCACGCAGGCAATGAGCAGCGACCCGTGGAATACATGCGTGCCGCAGGTTAGACGCTGCCGGTCCGCAGGCGAAGCCCCAACGAGAGCTCGTATCTCTCCAGGCCGGTCTCCGGTATGTCAGGGTGGGCCATTGTTAATAGCTGCCGCAGTCGTTGCCGAGGCTAGTCTGACAGGGCAACCGTATTGGTGACGGGTGTCGCTGTGGTGTGCTGTCTTAGCGGCGGCTTCGGCCTCCTCGTTTCCAGCTATCTCAATGTGCGAGGGAAGCCAGTAGAGGGTCAGAAGCACACCGCTAGCTCTGATGGCCGTGATCTTGGCGTGCCGCAGCGCCACAGTAATCCCGGCTTGGTCTGGCGGAAATCGCTTGTAGGGCCTGCCGGCATTCGCATAGGATCACCACAGGCAGCTGGGGTGTTCTAGCAGCGAGGTAGTCGGCTGCCAGCTGGAGGCCAGCCACTTCGGCTGCTGTGGAGCTGGCGTAAAGGGAAGGCGGCTCCGGATGGTCGTCCTAATCGTTCGTGTGACACAGGCAGCCGCGGCAGAATGGTGTCTGTCCTGGACAGATCCGTCCGTGAACACCAGGACACGCCTCCATAGCCTGTCGTGGAGTTTCGCCACGGCTGACTGGTGCAGCTAGCACGCCGGTTTCCGCCTTTCACTCAGGTTGTCCAGCTCCAACAGCACGTCCAGAGGCTGCTGGTGCGGTGGAGGGGCTGGATATGACAGGGAGCCCGGGGTGCCAGTTCTTCATGAAGAGCGCAGATCTGGCCCATCCGGGCAGCAGGTCGGCTCCGCAGTCTCCTCAAGAGGGCAGCACCCCCAGGGGCTCTGTGGAGGGCCACCGGGGGCGTCTCGGATCAAACGAGTGCGGGCCGTTTCATCCGAAGCCGCTGATTGTCAGCTGCCGTTTAGAGGGGGGAGAGGAGGGGCGCTCGCGGCATCTTTTGGTACTTGTTTTTTTTTCGTTTTGCGCGCTCGTTGAGTGAAATGTTGGCGCCGTGAACTCTTGCTGGCGTCTGAAAGTGCCGGCTCGCGCTTGATTTAGCGGTCGTTTGTGACAGTCGATCTGAAAGACAGTGAAAATGTTTCTCGGGATTTTACTAATTTCATTTTCCCATTGTTTCCATCGAGTGTGATCTGCGGCTTCTGCAGGACTTATCTCGTCGCGTTTCACATTCGTTACGTGGCGTACATCACTAATTAAGAAACACAGACTAATGGACGTAGGCGTGCTTCTCATGACGATGGCACGTTTTCGAGAACATGCACTTCTCGCACGCACAGTGGCCATTATGCAGTGCTGATTTTCCTGTGCGAGAATCTGTCTCGACCTCCTCATTTTAGACACTTTTTCGTGTTAATAATGCATTTTTTCTGTGTAGCCGTCATTTGGTTGTTTGTCTCTTGCTTCCCTTTTTACTCATATCGTATTAGGAGATGTATTAGAAAATAAGGCACAAAGCTACCCTCTTCATTTCCTCTGTTTATTCCTTCCGAATGAAAGAGTACGCAGGCGTTCTGCTCCTCTATTGTGGTAGCTGTCAGCCTGCCCTCTGCTTCACTTGTGTCCTTCTGTGTCTATGCAGTCAAACGAAAAAAATAATAATCACAATAAATGTGAGAGTCGTGCTCAAGGACGCGCCATCAATGCAGAAGAGACAGATAACAAATTGAGAAAACAAGCAAATGGACACCGGTCTATCAGCAAGCTCCAACATGTAAAGCGCTCTACCAGGCCCGACAACGCCACAGTCGATTACGAATAGTGTTTATGTAGTTTATATATGAAATCTGTCAACCCGAATGAACCGAAGAGGGAGACAAGTAACTTTTGCCGATAGGAGACCCGACCGACCTTCGTGACTATAAGCGGAGGCCGGGCAAAAAAAAAAGCAAAAAAAAAAAAAATAAGCAACCACACCGAGAGTTTGCAGTTGGTTACCGGGCAGCGGGCGTGTAATTTGTCATTTTTATCTGCCTATAAATCGACAACCATCGGAGCTGAGAGGGGAGTTCGTTTGCGATGGTGGTGCTGTATTACCGCAGCTTCATACTAGTGATGCGGTACTAGCTATAAACGAGGAGGGCGGAGGTCATATAGTGACGGGGAGCAATCAGGACGCGACACCGTAAATATACGAGAGAGCCCAATTTGGGCTGATCTGCCACATTTCGTGATTTCGGCCGTAGCTGGAACGACTACTGCATGAAGATCCAGTGTTGTATTATCAAGCGCTGTATTTTTATATGCTTCAATTCTTTTTTTCTTTTTTTTTGCGTAGCATATCCAGGCTAGATGACAGCAGCACTTTATTGCATAATTTATTCTTCTCTTGAGTGCTTTATTTTGTCTTCACTGGTGGATTACAGCAGGACGTCCCGCTTTTGGCAGTGTTTCTGAGCATGCGAAAAGGATATTCGTATTATATATATCTTTCCCCTTCTAAAGGGGCCATGTCTGAAGAATGTCATATGACAATGAGAACAATTATTCAGCTTCTTTTTTACGGGAAGATGGGAAACGTATTAGGCGTCTCTTAAAAATGATACATTCCCACTTTATTCCGACCGCGAAAGCTCGGGGCCATTCCACTGACTATGCCATGTCTTTTTTCTTTTACAATATCAGTGGGATAACACACAAAACGAATGTGTGCGTGTTTTCTTTTTTAATTTTTTACCGCGAATCGCCGCGAGACGCGAGAATAATCTTCCTCTGTTCGCATGCGTTAGTATTTTCTCGCGCATTGCGCATCGCGCAAACGCCATCCGCATTCAAGCGCCTTAATTGACGGACCCTTTGTGAATTCGAAAGTATATTCCGTGGATGCATGTGTTCATTGAGACGGCGTCGGTCAGAATGATTGCAAGGGCTGGGCACAGCGACGCTACGCAAGCAAAGCGCGAGCGCTGTAGAGTCCGACGCGACCGCCGTCCGTTTGTGCACCCCGGCGGCCACCTGATCCCGTGCCAGAGCTCGGATGGACAGACGCACAGAATGACCCACGGACGGACGGCGGACGGACAGACAGACAGACGGACAGACGGACGGACGGAGGGACGGACTGACTGACAGACGGACGGACAGACAGACAGACGGACGGACGGTCAGACAGACGGACAGATGGACGGATGGACGGACAGACGGACGGACGGACAGACAGACAGACAGACGGACGGACGGACGGACGGACAGACAGACGGACGGACAGATGGGCGGATGGACAGACGGACGGGCAGACAGACGGACGGACGCCAGACGGACACCCGACGGACACCGGACGGAGGTGAGCATGAGATTAAACGCTTTAAAATTGAAGGACACTTTGTACATTCCAAAGTGTGTTCGGCGAGAGCGTGTGGGCATTCCACAGACTATGGCATGTCTTTTTAAAGACGATAGTCTTTCTTGGGATACTTAAACGCAAAAATTTTGGTCTTTCTGTCTGTCTGTCCGTGACCCGATTCAGCTACTCGGCCAAAGTTTAACCACTTTCTGAACGCCCAGCCATCTTGAACTGGTGTTATCATGCATACCTGTGAAGATATTCGATCAAAAAGCAAATACTGCGCATACCTGAGGCGCAACATTAATATGTAAGTGTCAGGTCGTGTGTTTTTTTATTAGAAAATACGTAGGTACGCACTTCTAAAGACCCTGGTGTTTTTTAGGCTGCGCTGAAAATGCGACGCTGTGCTGCCGCTGACAGGGGCCTTTGGTCACGGTGTAATGCCCTTGGTTCAGCAAAAGCTCATGTTTTTCAATGGCGGCCATATCTCGCGCAGCGCCTCCTCTATTTTATCAACGCCAGCCAGATGCGGCCAATTCAACGTAGAGTAGGCGCTGTCTGAGGCAAGGCAAAACATAGTAGTACGGCCGGCACGAGACTATCGTCTTTCGACGACATTTGCAGCGAAGCACACAGATACGCGGCCAATTTTTCGTTTACACTCTCACGGGCATAACACACAAACCGAATGTGTGCGTGTTTTCTTTTTTTAATTTTTTACCGCGAATCGCTGTGAGACGCGAGACTAATCTACCTCCGTTCGCATGCGTTAATATATTCTCGCGCATTGCGCATCGCGCAAAGGCCATCCGCGTTCCAGCGCTTAAATTGATAGACCCTTTGTATATTCGAAAGTGTATTCCGTGGACGCATGTGTTCATTGAGACGGCGTCGGTCAGAATGATTGCAAGGGCTGGGCACAGCGACGCTACGCAAGCAAAGTGCGAGCGCTGCAGAATCCTATGCGATCGCCGTCCGTTTGCGCACCCCGGCGGCCACCTGATTCCGTGCCAGAGCTCGGATGGACAGACGGCCGGACAGACGGACGGACAGACGAACGAACAAGCGGATTGAGGGACGAACGGACGGACGGACGGACAGATGAACGGACGGACGGACGGACAGATGAACGGACGGACGGACGGACAAACGGACGGACGCACGGACGGACGCCGGACGGACACCGGACGGACGTGAGCATGAGACATTAAAGGCTTTCGCCTTAATACACCATCTCCCGCTAAAGGGAACCACGTGTAGATGCGAAGCAGCGGGCGCTAACGCTTGCACTGGCGGCGGCGTTGACGCTGGCCCTCATCGCGGCGTTGCGCCGGAAAAAAATCACGCAGTGATTTCTTTCCTGCACAATCGCGCAGTGATGGACCGGTGTTTCACGCAGTGATGGTGCGCAATCACGCAGTGATGGACCGGTGTTCCCTAGTGGAACATGCCAATCGCTGCTAATGGCCATTGAAAGACAGAAGACTCGGACTGGACACAGAGACCCGCAGTCCGCTTTTAGTTAACGCCCACGCTGTGAATTTTTGTCGTTCGACAACGCACAGGAGAAATCTCCCACTGGCACTAGCTTGCAGGTGAAGATCCAGTGCCTATATATACGGGGTGGCCAGTGAACGGTTGAACAGCGTGAGCAGTCGGTTTTTTCAATCAAGAAACTCGCTAGCAGACGCTGCCTGTGTCGGCGTTGCGAGGCGACAGAGGAGGAGCGTAGGAGAGGATAGAGGGCGAGGGGACGCGCATGCGCATTTGGGGTGTAAACGCCGCCGGAGGGATGCCTAGAGGAAAGAGAGGGGGGAGGAGACGCGCATGCGCAGTGAGGGTGTGGATGCCGCGGAAAGGGATGCCTAGAGGAGAGAGGGGGGGGGAAGCGTTGACAGGAGAGAGAGGGGCAGGGAACGTGGATTCACAGTGAGGGTGTGGGCGCCGTGGAGAGGGATGCCTGGAGGAGAGGGGGAGCTTAGCAGAGAGAGGGGGGAGGGGACGCGCATGCGCAATGTGTGTGTAAACGCCGTGGGCGGGGAGGGTTACCTAGAGGAGAGAGAGGGGGGAGCGTAGGAGAGGAGTTGCGTGGGGAGGGTATGCGCAGTAAGGGTGGTCAGGACGCACACCACCACTACCACCACCGGACGGACGTGAGCATGAGACATTAAAGGCTTTCGCATTAAAAAACTTCCCCATCTCCCGCTAAAGGGAACCATGTGTGGATGCGAAGCAGCGGGGAGATGGTTAGCTTGAGCGGGAGAAACGTCGCCGCTCCGTCATTTTTATACAGCGGAACTACCGTGGTGGCCCCCTGCGGAGTACACAGCCTTCGCACCACCTGTCGCAGCCTTCGCACCACCTGCGCCTCTCCGTAGAGGATTCCTAGAGCAGAGAACGGGGGGGAACCGTATGCGCTGTGGTGGTGTAACACGCGGGAAGGAGGGACGGACTAAGCCACTCCCCAAACACATGCAAGCAAGATCGAGGAACGGAGTCAACCTGGGCGACACTAACACATGTAAGCAAGGTCGAGGAATGGAGTCAACCTTAGCGACACACAACACCCGCCTAGCCATTGCTAAGCAGCCTCTCTGTGCTCTCGGCCATGACTCTGGTGACTGTAGTAGTGGTTGACGGCCTTATATTGTACTACAGTGTTCTCGTTCGCATAGTGGGTGCTTCCCTACTTCATGAAAGTGGCCGGACGCGGGACGCGGGACGGACGCGGGACGGGCGCGGGAGAGACGGACATAGCCCCGAGCATAAGATGCTTCGCATCTAAAAGTCTTCAGCGTGTGTAATACGGCTTCATCCTGGCCACATGGACGACGTCCGGTTGTTCTGCACGGCGGGAGGATCGTGCACCATTCTCTGCGATAACTTGGTAGTTGACATCGTTGAGGCGTGGAGGAAACGGGTAAGGGCCGAAATAACGGCGTAGGAGTTTCTCCGACCGGCCGCGTTGACGTACATGACTCCACATTTATACTTTTAGATGTGAAGCATCTTATAGCGAAGCTTAATCCGGTGGTGGTGTGCGGCGTGACCACCCTTACTGCGCATGCGCGAACCCTTCCAAAAAAATAAATATAAAAACCTCCTCTCCCCTAGGCATCCCCGCCCGCGGCAACCACACCCTCACTACGAATGCGCCTCCCCTCCTCGCTCCCCCTCCTACGCTCCCCCCTCTCTCCTCTAGGCATCCCTGCCCGCGGCGTCCACACCTCCCCACTGCGTATGCGCGTCCCCCCCTCTCTCTCCTACACTCCCCCCCTCTCTAGCCTCGCGACGCTGACGCAGGCAGCGTCTGCTAGCGAATTTCTTGGTTGAAAAAACCGACTGCTCGCGCTGCACAGCCGTTCACTGGCCACCCCGTATATATGGCACTGGATCTTGACCCGCAATGTGGTGCCGGTGGGAGATTTCTCCTGTGCGATAAAAATTCGCAGCGTGCGCGTTAACTACAAGCGGACTGCGGGTCTCTGTGTCCAGTAGGAGTGGTCTGTCTCTCATTGCCCATTAGCAGCGATTGGCATGTTCCAGTAGGAAACACCGCATCATCACTGCGTGTTTTGCGCCTCCCCAGTTTTTCTCTCCTGCGCAACGCCGCGATGAGCGCCAGCGTCAACGCCGCCGCCAGTGTAAGCGTTAGCGCCCGGTGCTCCGCATCTTCACACGGTTCCCTTTAGCGGTAGATGGTGTAATTTTAAGGCGAAAGCCTTTAATGTCTCATGCTCACGTCCGTCCGGTGTCGGTCCGTCCGTCCGTCCGTTCATCTGTCCGTCTGTCCGTCCGTCCGTCCGTCCGTCTGTCCCTCCGTCGGTCTGTCTGTCCGTCCGCCGTCCGTCCGTGGGTCTGTCCGTTCGTCTGTCCATCCTAGCTCTGGCACGGAATCAGGTGGCCGCCGGGGTGCGCAAACGGACGGCGGTCGCGTCGGAGTCTACAGCGCTCGCGCTTTGTTTGCGTAGCGTCGCTGTGCCCAGCCCTTGCAATCATTTTGACCGACGCCGTCTCAATGGACACATCCGTCCACTGAATACACTTTCGATGTTACAAAGGGTCCGTCAATTTAAGCGCTGGAACGCGGACGGCGTTTGCGCGATGCGCAATGCGCGAGAAAATACTAATGCATGCGAATGGAGGAAGATTAGTTTCGCGTCTCGCTGTGATTCGCGGTAAAAAATTAAAAAAGAAAACACGCACACATTCGGTTTGTGTGTTATCCCAATGAGAGAGTAAAAGAAAAAAGACATGGCATAGTCAGTGGAATGGCCACTAGCTTCCGCCGAACACACTTTGGAATTTACAAAGTGTCCTTCAAGTTTTTAGGCCGTTCGTTTGCGGATGGTAAGCTGTCGTCCGGCGATGTAAGGTGTCGCTAAGTGTCATGGCTTCTTCCAGCAGTTTGGCGGTGAAGGCCGTGCCTTTGTCGGTTAGAACCACGGCCGGTGCACTATGACGGACGACGACAGCATGAATGAAGTAGTCAGCGACATCGCATGCAGTACCTCGTGGAAGTGCCGGTGTTTCGCAATAGCGGGTTAAATAATCCGTCGCAACTATTATCCAACGGTTACCCGCTGAATATTTCGGAAATGGGCCGAGCAGGTCCATGCCAACTTCCTGAAATGGTGCTCGAGGTGGCTCCACAGGGTGTAAAAGCCAGCAGGTTTCATGGGCGGAGTCTTGCGTCGCTGGCAGTCTCGGCAGCGACGCAAGACTCCGCCGCAAAACGGCGAACGTCGTGTTTGTGCGTTGGGGTTGCGGAGGCAGCAACAGCTCGCGTTTTCTCGGGATCTGGGCGAATTCCGTCGCTGCTCACTACATGGCCGAGGAATTTGAGCTCCTCGTAGGCGAAGTGTCATTCTTCGGGCTTGAGTGACAGGCGAGCTGTTCGGAGCGCATCAAGCAGTGCACGAAGACGCTGAAGGTGCTGCTCGAAAGTCGCTGAAAAAACGACGACGTTATCTGAATAAACAAGACACGATTGCCACTTCCGATCGGACAACACTGTGTCCATCATTCGTTGAAAAGTCGCAGGAGCAGAGCACAGTCCGAAAGGAAGCACCTTGAATTCAAAGAGCCCTTCAGGAGTAATGAATGCGGCCTTTTCCCGGTCACGGTCATCGACCTCAATTTGCCAATAACCACTGCGTAGATCCATGGATCAAAAGTATCTGGCGTGTCGAAGTCGGTCGAGCGAGTCATCGATGCGGGGAAGCGGATAGACGTCTTTCTTTGTCACGTAGTTCAACTTGCGATAATCAACATAGAAGCGCAATGTGCCTTCTTTCCTTTTCACCAGCACAACTGGTGATGCCGATGGGCTTGTAGATGGCTGAATGATGTCATCAGCAAGCATTTGTTGAACTTGTTCGTGAATGGCGTCTTGTTCTCTTCAGGAAACACGATAAGCATGTTGTCGAATAGGTCTTTCGTTGGGCTCGGTTATGATTCTGTGCTTCGCAACGGGTGTCTGCTTGATTTTTGACGTCTTCGCAAAGCAGTCGCTGAAGGAAAGCAGGAGGGAGCGAAGACTCTCTTGCGATGAAGCCGATAGTTCGAAGTTCACGTGAATCTTAACCGTGGACTGTTTGTCGTCGTGAGGACCGGAAGAGAGTTCCGCGAGGGATAAGCTGCCTCTGGAGTCACTCATTTCTTCGAAGTGAGCGACGACACACTGCCTCATGAATTGCTGGTATTCGCGACTGAAATTTGTCAATAAAATTTTAGCAGGCTCTTTTGTCAGTTCCATGAGCCCGCTGGCGACGCATACTTGGCGTGACAAGAGCACGGACACATTGCCTTCCACAACTCCGAAAGTGGTTCGGTTGATGTTGCGCACCACGTATACAAGTACACTCGAACGGGGCGGTATGGCCACTGAATCGTCGGATATTTATAATGGCCCCATATTCTCTAAGAAAGTCTAATCCCAAGATAACCTGCCTGGAGCATTCCCGCAACACGACGAAAGTCCCGATGAAGGTCGAGGTACCAATATGCACTCGGGCAGTACACCTGCTAACCGGCGCCAGTAGATGGCTGCCCGCCGTACGGAGCTGGGGACCACCCCATTCTGTCATCACCTTTCGTAGAGCAGCCGCGAAGTCACCACTCATAACTGAATAATCGGCGCCGGTATCCACGAGAGCGGTGGCCTGGTGATTGTCGACGGTTACAGAAATATCGGCGGGAAGTACTGCGTCGGTATCCGTGAATGGCGTGGTAGAGATAGCAGCGTCGTTAGCGTGTCGTGTCGGAGGATGTTTGTCGGAACGATAAACAGCGGCCCTACCCCCGGAGGTCGCTGTCCTCAGTTTTCCTGACGTGGGCGAGGGCTTGGGGACCTGTTGCGAACACCAGAGAACGTGGCGTCACGATTAGACGAGCTGAGGCGCCGAGGAGAAGTTGAGCGTGACTGGCGGCTTTGTGCTGGAGGAAATGGCTGCTGAGCTGCCAGGTAATGCTCAATCTCTCGTTGGCGCTCCCCGTTGCTTGGTCGACGCGCGTTAGGGTGAAATCCCTGAAGGCCCATCTTACGATACGCACACTGGCGGTACAGGTGGCCCTCTTCACCACAGTGGTAACAAAGTGGCCTGTTGCCCGAGGTGCGCCATACGTCTGATTTCTAGGTGACTTTGCGCGGTACGTCGTACTGGAAGGTACTCTCGTAGGCGTTTGCGGGAACGAATGGACGTGGCACTGCCGGAAAAGTAGAGGGCGGACGGTGGGCTGTAGAAGGTTGAGGACTCCGTAATGCTTTGGCATAAGAGAGAACAGGAGTTTCCACGCGCGTGGGGAGCAATGATTGAGTCACGTTCCTGAATTCATCTCGAATGATGTCACCCAGTACGGTCACCATCGGCTGAGTAGGAGAGGGGCGAACCTTCTCGAGTTCCTCGCGGACAACGCTCCGCACAAGCTCTCTGAGTGCTGCCAAATCCTGTTCACAGGTGAAAGGTGACACAGCGGCGACAGTAGCTTGGCGGTCGTACTGCAGAGAGCGTTGCTTGAGTGCTCGCTCTATTGTCGTCGCTTCAGCGATGAACTCATCGACAGTAGTTGGGGGGTTTGCGCATAAGTCCAGCAAAAAGTTTCTCCGTCAAACCCCGCATTACGAGTCGAACTTTCTTTGTCTCAGCCATTCCTGGGTCAGCGCGTCTGAACAAGCGCGACACGTCCTCGACAAACATAGCCACGCTTTCGTTTGGCTTCTGAACCCGGCTCTGCAGAGCCTGCTCGGCTTTCTATTTTCTTTCTGGATTTCTGAATGTCTCGCGTAGTTGTCGCTGGAATTCTTGCCAGTTGGTAATAGACGGCTCATGGTTCTCATGCCACGTGCGAGCGTAGTCTTCAAGTGCAAAGTAGACGTAGCGCAGTTTCCTGGTTTCGTTCCACTCGTTGGCTGTTGCGACCCGGTCGAAGTGGTCGAGCCAGTCATCCACGTCCTCGAACACATCACCATGAAATCACTTCGGGATGCGAGCTGCGTAGACGACGTTCGGGGTGGATGCGAGTCGGTCTATATCGCTCTCTTGCGTCTGGTTTGGCGTTGTGGTGGACATTCTTGCCGGGCTCAAGGGGCCGAATTCGAAAGGTAGTCCTAACAAGCGGCGGCTGTGGCGAAGTGCCCGGCTTTCCTCCGGAATCGTAGAAATCGTGGCAGGAACTTGAAGCGTCTTGAATTCCAACAAGCGCATTAGGATTGTACCCAGCGCCTCCACCAGTTTGTTACGGTAAGTAAAGGAAAACAAGTAGCAACAATGCAAACAGCGGAACAGATCCGACCGAGCAGCGCGTCTTCGTCTTTCTTCACCACCAGTGATTTCTCCGCCACGCACAAATAATGGCGAAAGTAGCCGCGCAACAGCCAGATGCCGGCTAAATGTCCGTGCCAATATCTAGGGTTTAACGTGCCAAAACCACGATATTATTATGAGAGACGACGTAGCGGAGGGCTCTGGAAATTTAGACCACCTGGGGTTCTTTAACGTGCACTTAAATCTAAGTACAAGGGCCTCAAGCATTTTCGCCTCCATCGAAAGTGCAGCTGCCGCGGCCGGGATTCGATCCCGCGATCTTCGGATCAGCAGTCGGGCGCCATAACCACTAGACCACCCTGGCAGGGCTTCAAAATAAACATGTAAAAAGCTAAGTTTTAATTGTAAGGTGTAAATGATGAGTTTTGAATATAAATTTATTTATGTACATATTCCGGCATTTTGAATGCAGCAATAATTTATTTATGTCGCCAAAATATTGATCATCAATTAAGTGAACTGAGTGCTGCTGACTGTAGGGTATCGCAAATGGTTTCGCGTTATCACCGCCCAACAACCGCCTAATTATTCACAGCACTATTTATTATTCTATCGACATCAATACTCCTGATGGTACTATTGATTGCACTGTCGATATTATCCATTCTTTACTGACAGTAGCACTATCGATAGTTTAAAAATATTGATACTATCGATAGTTCATTTACCGATAGTTCTGCATCACTACTAGCCCTACCGAAGCCCCCCTTCCTCAGACGGCAGCCAGACCTTCAGTCTTGGCGGCGTCTTCGGCCAGCCGGACTGCCCACATTGGTCGTCCGGGCAGGCGCTGAGCAGCATAGCCTCCCACTGCTCTGGCATGGTTATCCTAAATGTAAGATTGGTGCAGTGTTTGACGGTGTTCGTCGCTGCGGGACATGCCCAGATAATGAGGTCGAGGTTGGCGCGAGCCGCCCCGCTGGCTTTGCATTGGGGTGCATAAACGTCTGGATATATGCGACTATAGAGCGGGGTGTAGGGAATGTTCGTGTTTGTAATAGTCGCCATGTTGACGACTGGTACTTATTTAGCGACTTGTCAAGAGATGGATACCTCAATCTTGCCCTACGGTAACGCCATTATTCGTCATTCTCCAGAGAAGCATGGCACCCGCTACACACTTGTAACGTATTATGTGCACTTTGTTGATGCTGTGGTTGACGACGATGAAGAATTATGTGGAGTCTTTTGTAATGGGTTGCGGCATTCAACGACCCACTCGTTACGCAATTCGCATTGTGCGACGCCTTATTGTTACTTTACTGTTCTAAAATACTTTATTACACATGTTAACGAGATTCCTTACACGACATGAATCCTGCATAGGGTCAGTTTGGAACTGCTTTTCAAGCACTGCCGTAGCTCAGAGGGAGAATACTGGGCTGCAGGCCCGCAGCCAGGAATTTTTTCGGGATGGGGGGAGCGGGACACTTGTTGAAAGCCTTGAAAAACACCTATTTTTATTATTTGTCTTTGGTAAAACACGCCCTCCGTTCGACTTTCGGGGGGGGGGGGGCGTGCCCCTAGGGCACCCCCCCCCCCCCTCGGGCCTTTTGGGCTACGGGCCTGCTGGGCTGCCAGGCAAAGGGCCCGGGTACGAATCCCACTCTATCCTCGGTATTTTTCTTTAGTTAGTTGTTTTGTTATTTCTCGCGATAGTGGTGACGGACACCGGCTGCGGCCCACAACGGCCCTTGTTGTGAGCTCATAAGAGCTTTCGTTGTAATAAATGCAACCGGGTCCACTCCATGGAAGCAGTCGAAACAGCAACGCTGATGCGTCGCTTCGTCAGGCAATGGCTTTTATATGATTTTTTTTTCTGTGAAGTGTTGACACAAAAATTGTAAACGTTTGCTGTTTGCTAATAATCAGTGTCTTGTGACCCACACCGTTACGCAATCACCCACGTTCATGTTTACACAGGCTTACCAATCAAGCTACTCCCTCACGTTCATACCTACGTGTACTCACACCCTTACGAACGATATATAAATATCCTGGAGGAAATCTGCAGTTGCTCCCTAGACACCACTATCCTCTATAAAGAAAGCGACAAAATCCCAAAAGAGAAGGGCGCTGGCTTGGAGACACCATCTCCACAATGCGAAACACTGCTTACGTATTGAAGGTTTTCAGGGCCTTAGATATGGAAGAGTTAGGGATACGAGTTAATAGAGACCTTAGTAACATGCGATTCACTAATGACATTGCATTTATGGGACCATAGCAACTCATGATTAGTAAATTGGACAACGAAAGCAGAGCGATACGTGTGAAACCTATTATGCTGAAAATAATGTGCAACAGTCACGGGAGCGAACAGGCAGTAACCGTGGAGCTGAGCCATGCGACTTAAGTAACTAGAAGAATAAGGATGGGTTCACGCACACTTGGCAACCATTCTGAAATCATGAATAGTAGTCTACCACTATTCCTCAACAGGAAGGTATATCATAACTGCATCTTACCGGTACTTACCTACGAAGCAGAAACCAGGTGGCTTACAAAGAGGCTTCAACTGACAGAGGTGAGGACACCGCGAGAAATGGAAAGGAAAATCATAGGTCTAACCTTAAAGGACAAGGAGAGAGCAGAGGAGGTCACAGAACAAACGGGTGTTAAGAAAACCTTAGTCAAAATCAAGAAGAAATAGACATGGATCCGTCATGTAGAGCGTAGGCAAGCAAACCGCTGGTCATCAGGAGTGACTCAATGAATTCCAAGAGAACGCAAACGAGACACGGGGAGACAGAAAGTTAGGTGGGCACATGACATTTAGACATTTAGATGATACTGAACTAAAATCACTGCAGATCAGCTTTGCTTACACGCATCTCCCCTCCCTCCTCCCCTCCCCATTCTTGTTCATGCGTTACTTTGTTTTGGATGCTAGCGGGAATACAAATCCTTTGCGCGAGATTAAAACCAGCACAATCAGAAGATATGTTGGAAACGCGTGCAAAGGAATGGCGTTATGAGCAGGGAAGCGAAAAAATAGCGAAACGTATAAAAATACGTTTCTCTTGTAGTTACGTTGTCAGGCCGCCACTCCGAGGTTCACAGATACGTTGAACCGGTGCATAAATTTCACTTTTCATTGCGATCTGCTGTGCGTTTCGTTGCGTTCAGACAGTTTTCACTGTCGTTGGTCTAGCGTCCGCGATGCGGTTTATACGAAGGATGAAAGGGGCAGCTCTGCTGCAGCCAACTTGTCGAGATAGATGTTTTTTAGTATCAACTGCATACACAGTTTAGAGAACCTTGCGGAACCCTGCTTGTGCTTGTTCCTTGCAGGTGTACTCTATGAGATCAGCTGCTGTGTGTCGTTTAGTGTTAGGGATTTCAAAACATTTAATCTCATAACGGCTTCTAGAGCAGTGCTCAAACGTAGAAAAAAGGATGCAGTAGAAAAAGTGCGCTGCCTTCCAACTCACCTTTCTTTCGATGAAGAGCAATATATAGGCTACTAATGTGAAGAAAAGCATAAACACAACCCTAATTGGAGCATTGTCGGAAAGTTTAATCATTTAGTGGACGTGCCCACCCTGTTTGCTATGTGCCGTTATTAGCCAAAAGCAACTTGCCTGAGCTTTCACTTTGTTTCATGCTATCGGAGCTAGGTTGTAAGGCACACACATTATTGGGTGTATGTAGCGCATGCTTTGTATGTTCGAAGCTAGTGGTCAGCCAGAGGCCTAATGACAACAGGGAGGACACAACAAGAAAAAAAACCTGCCCATCTCCCGATAAAGGGAACCATGTGTGGATGCCAAGCAACGGGGATATGGCTGGCTTGAGCGGGAAAAACGTCGCCGCTCTCGTTTCGCGGCAGCGTCCCGGGCGCTTATCGCGGTGCTGCACAGGAGACAGAATGAGGCGCGCGCGCTCCGTCATTTTCATACCGCGGAACTACCGTGGCGCCCCCCTGCGGACTATGCAGCTGTCGCACCACCTGTCGTGCGCGCCGCTCCGGAGATAATTCCTAGAGGAGAGAACGGGGAGGGGGGCACCGTAGTGAGCAAACAGATGGGGAGGGGACGCGCATGCGCTGTGGGGGTGTGGGACGCCACTCCGTAGAGTAGAGGATTCCTAGACTAGAGAAAGGGGGGGTGGACGCGCATACGCTGTGGGAGGTGTGGGACGCAAGGGCCGCCCCGTAGAGTAGAGGATTCCTGGAGGAGAGAAAGGGAGTGAACGTAGGAGAGGAGAGAGAGGGAGAGAGGACGCGCATGCACTGTGGGGTCTGGGACGCGGGGGGCCGCACCGTAGAGTAGAGGATTCCTAGAGGAGAGAAAGGGGGTGAGCGTAGGAGAGGAGAGAGAGGGAGGGGACGCCCATTCGCTGTGGGGGGGTAGGACGCGGAAAGCGGGCGCCGCTCCGTAGAGTAGAGGATTCCTAGAGGAGATAATAATAATAATAATAATAATAATAATAATAATAATAATAATAATAATAATAATAATAATATCTGGGGCTTAACGTCCCAAAACCACGATATGATTATGAGAGATGCCGTAGTGGAGGGCTCCGGAAATTTTCACCACCTGGGATTCTTTAACGTGTGCCTAAATCTAAGTACACGGGCCTCAGCATTTTCGGATTCCTAGAGGAGAAAAAAGGGGATGAGCGTAGGAGAGAAGAGAGAGAGCGGGAGGGGACGCACATGCGCTGTGGTGCTGTGGGACACGGGAAAGAGGGAAGGACATAACCCCGAGCATAAGACGCTTCGCATCTAAAAAAAATATCAGCAGATCTCTGTGATAAAAAAATTGAAGGGCACTTTGTACGTTCCAAAGTGTGTTCGGCCAAAGCGTGTGGCCATTCCACTGACTATGCCATGTCTTTTTTTTTCTTTTACACACTCACTGGGACAACACACAAACCAAATGTGTGCGTGTTTTCTTTTTTAATTTTTTACCGCGAATCACAGCGAGAGGCGAGACTAATCTTCCTCCGTTCGCATGCGTTAGTATTTTCTCGCGCATTGCGCATCGCGCAAACTCCATCCGCGTTCCAGTGCTTAAATTGACGGACCCTTTGTAAATTCGAAAGTGTATTCCGTGGACGCATGTGTCCATTGAGACGGCATCGGTCAGAATGATTGCAAGGACTGGGCACAGCGACGCTACGCAAACAAAGCGCGAGCGCTGTAGAGTCCGACGCGACCGCCGTCCGTTTGCGCACCCCGGCGGCCGCCTTATTCCGTGCCAGAGCTCGGATGGACAGACGGACGGACAGACCCACGGACGGACAAACGGACGGACAGACGGACGGACACCGGACGAAAGTGAGCATGAGACATTACATGCTTTCGCCTTAAAATTACACCATCTCCCGTTAAGGGAACCATGTGTAGACGCGAAGCAGCGGGCGCTAACGCTTACACTGGCGGCGGCGTTGGCGCTGGCGCTCATCACGGCGTTGCGCAGGAAAGAAATCTCGGGAGGCACAATCACGCAGTGATGGACTGGTGTTTTCTACTGGAACAAGCCAATCGCTGCTAATGGGCAATGAGAGGCAAACGACTCGGACAAGAGACAGAGAGACGCAGTCCGCTTTTAGTTAACGCGCACGCTGCGAATTTTTATCGTTCGACAACGCACAGCAGAAATCTCCCACCGGCACTACCTTGCAGGTCAAGATCCAGTGCCTATATATACGGGGTGGCCAGTGAACGGTTGTGCAGCGCGGGCTGTCGGTTTTTTCAATCAAGAAACTCGCTAGCAGACGCTGCCTGCATCGGCATTGCGAGGCGGGAGAGCGGAAGCGTAGGAGAGGAGAGAGGGGGGGGGGGACGCGCATGCACATTGGGGGGTGTAAACGCCGCGGGAGATATCCCTAGAGGAGAGAGAGGGGGAGGGGACGCGCATGCGCAGTGAGGGTGTGGTTGCCGCTCGGAGGGATGCCTAGAGGATAGAGGGGGAAAGCGTAGGAATAGGAGAGAGAGGGGCAGGTGACACAGATGCGCAGTGAGGGTGTGGACACGTGGAGAGGTATGCCTAGAGGAGAGGGAGGGGGAGGGGACGCGCATGCGCAAGGGGTGTGTAAACGCCGCAGGCGGAAGGGATACCTAGAGGAGAGAGAGGGGTAGCGTAGGAGAAGAGGTGCGGGGGGGGAGGGTTGCGCATGCGCAGTAAGGGTGGTCAGGACGCACACCACCACCGGACGGACGTGAGCATGAGTCATTAGAGGCTTTCGCCTTAGTATGTGGTGCGCCGACGCGAAACAGCAACTAAAAATTGAGACACTTTGTACATTCCAAAGTGTGTTCGGCGAAAGCGTGTGGCCATTTCACTGATTATGCCATTTCTTTTTTTCTTTTACACTCTCAGTGGGATAACACACAAACCGAATGTGTGCGTGTTTTCTTTTTTAATTTTTTTACCGCGAATCGCTGCTAGACGCGAGACTCATCTTCCTCCGTTCGCACGCGGTAGTATTTTCTCGCGCTTTGCGCATCGTGCAAACGCCATCCGCGTTCCCGCACTTAAATTTACGGACCCTTTGTGAATTCGAAAGTGTATTCCGTGAACGCCTGGGTCCATTGAGACGGCGTCCGTCAGAATGATTGCAAACTCTGGGCACAGCGACGCTACTCAAGCAAAGCGCGAGCGCTATGGAGTCCGACGCGACCGGCGTCCGTTTGCGCATCCCGGCGGCCACCTGGCTGCGTACCAGAGCTAGCATGGACGGACGGACAGACGGATGGATGGACGGACGGACAGACGGGCAGACGGACGGACAGACGTCGGACGGAGACCGGACGGACGTGAGCATGAGACATTAAAGGCTTTTGCCTTAAAGATAACACCATCTCCCGCTAAAGGGAACCATGTGTAGATGCGAAGCAGCGGGCGCTAACGCTTACACTGGCGGCGGCGTTGACGCTGGCGCTCATCGCAGCGTTGCGCTGGAGAGAAACCTGGGGAGGCGCAAAGCACGCACTGATGGACCGGTGTTTCTTACTGGAACATCCCAATCACTGCAGATGGGCAATGAGAGACAGAAGACTAGGACAGGACACAAAGACCCGCTGCCCGCTTTTAGTGAACCGACACGCTGCGAATTTTTATCGTTCGACAACGCACAGGATAAATATCCCACCGGCACTACATTGCAGGTCAAGAACCAGTGCCATATATACGGGGTGGCCAGTGAACGCCCAGGCAGCACACAACGTCGGGCCGATATTGGTTTTAAGGCGGCTGTGGGTGGCCCAACCACGGTCCGTCGTTGCCGGCATGGAGCCAATATGGGCGGAGCCGTTGATTTTCGCCGGCAATATTGGGCCGATTTTGCCGTCCTTCAGCCCATGTTGGGCTTTCACTGGCAACATTGGGCTGAGTTTGCCGGCCTCCCGCCGTACTTCCGCCTATATCGGCTTAGCCGATGGCTTTCACCGGCAACATTGGGCCGAGTTTGCCGGCGTCCCGCCGTACTTCCGCCGATATCGGCTTAGCCGATGGCTTTCACCGGCAACATTGGACCGAGTTTGCCGGCGTCCCGACATACTTCCACCGATATCGGCTTAGCCGATGGCTTTCACCGGCAACATTGGGCCGAATTTGCCGGCGTTCCGCCGTACTTCCACCGATATCGGCTTAGCCGATGGCTTTCACCGGCAACATTGGGCCGAGTTTGCCGGCGTTCCGCCGTACTTCCACCGGTATCGGCTTAGCCGATGGCTTTCACCGGCAACATTGGGTCGAGTTTGCCGCCGTTCCGCCGCACTTCCGCCGATATCGCCGTAGCCGATGGCTTTCACCGGCAACATTGGGCCGGGCTTGCCGTCATTCTGCCTTGTATCAGCTGCTTCAACTGATATCGGCAGCTGAAGGCTTTCACAGGTAGAATTGGGCCTTTTTACCCGTGTTGTTGCCGCTCTTAAAGCAATGCTGGCTGAGTCAATTGTTGGTTAGCTTTCATCGGCGAAGCTGGAATACCTTCTTGTCTTCCTTCAGACAGTCATATATTGCCCTGTTGAGAACGTCCTCCTGCGTCGTGGCGCTACAGAAGTCGTCGTCACCGACACAGGTACGTATTTTACGGCGGAAATAACGCAAACGATCTTGACATACAAGTCACGGACGGACAACGCAACTATCACCCGCAGACGAATGGTCTCACCGAGCGGCTAAATAAAACCGTCGCTGACATGCTGGCAGTCTACTGTACGTCGACGTCGAACACAAGCTTGTAATGCCATAAAGCATTAAGCGCTTGAATATTACTCGCCTAAGCTGCAGAAAGCTGCTACATGGATTGGTGTACTAGCAAAAATAAGAAAGTACATGCATACATTGTATCGTGCTTATGCTGCATCTACTATTCGGGGCGCGAAGTAACGCCGAGTAAATAGCTTGCATCCTCTTGTTAGTTTCTGCAAGGAGATTAACTAACAGTTATCACTAGCACTGTGACTTTTCTACCCAAAAAGCGGCCTTCAGACTGACTCACATTAGATGGCCATTTCGTTGACGAGCTGTTCAACGCTACAAAAACTGAACTTACATTCAAAGTACTTCTCTTTCATAAATGTTCTTGCCATTGGCCGGTAGATCTCACTGATATATCCAGCATCAGGATTCGCCCAATCATTGCAGCAGGAATACATTTAGCGGAAGAAATTTCATGTGAATACTAATTCTGTGCATAAACCGGGCCTTACATCATGTTTCTAGCGCTGTATCCTTTACATCCTTTCAGCCACTGACCGCATGGTGCGAGTGCTTATAAACTGCACGAATAGTTTTCTGTCTCTGGGTGTGCACGTATTTACACACGCGCATGTTGTGGTCAATCGTAAGAAACGCATTTGCTTCAGTGATGTCACATAATTTTGCCTCGTGGAAGTAGTAAAATGCTCAACAAGGAGTGTTGCTGAGCTAGTTGTTCATTATACTTGAGAAAAATAGGTATGGCGCAAGAAAGACCGGGAAGAAGTGTAGATATGTTTTTTCGGTAAAAACCTTCCAAACCAACTAGCCCACCAAGACCAACAATCATTAACGAACATACTGCCACGCGCGTTTTGTATTATACTTGTGCTGTATTCGGTTTACGCCCACAAAGACTGTAAGCAATGCTGAGCGCAAACCGCGCCTCATTTTTCTAGAAGCTTCGCGTTTATTGTAGATCGTTGTGTTAAGATTGCGCGCAAGACGCGAACACGCGAGCTTATTCCAGAGCTTTCGCGACAACCAGTGATAAGACTGGAATATTCGATGACACGCGTATAAATGCCGACGCGCTTCACCGCTTGTCAGTTGATCGACGGCCGACGCTCTGTTCGCCGCTATCAGTGCATACCGTGTGTATTGCTGTATTCTTACTTTCCGTTTCTCGGCCACAAGTTCGGCCCAAATAAACAGCTTCATCTTGGACACGTCGCCTGCTGCCTCCGTCGACGTCACGACCACGTGACATCTGGTGGAGGTGCTGCTCCTTTCATGTACCGAACGCCCCCCGTCAAGCCGTGAACCCAGCCCAAGTCGCCAGGAAGAAACCGACACCATCCAGGAGAGTCGAGCTAGCCGGAGACTACAAGGACTGGCACCACAATACGGACTCCTACCGGACAAGCGAAAAGGCACGGCGACGAAGACGACAGGCACGATGACGGCCGCTGCGTCCCCTGCAACGATCGTGATCCAGCCACCGAGAGAGCCACCGACTTTCCATGGATCGCCAAGCGAGGACCCCGAGACCTGGCTGGAGACGTACGAACGAGTTGCGGCTTTCAACAACTGGGACTCCGAGGAAAAACTGCGCCGCGCGTACTTCTACCTAGAAGACGCCGCGAGGACGTGGTTCGAGAACCGAGAATCCACGTTACAAACCTGGGATCTCTTTCGGACGACGTTCCTAAGCACGTTTACCAGCGTGGTCCGCAAGGAACGGGCCGCAGCTATGTTGGAGACCCGTGTGCAGCTGCCCAATGAAAGCATCTCTATCTACACGGAGGAGATGAATCGCCTGTTTCGACACGCCGACCCAAGTATGCCCGAAGAGAAGAAAGTCAGGTTCCTAATGCGGGGTGTGAAACAAGAACTCTTCGCTGGCTTGATAAGAAACCCGCCGAAGACGGTCGCCGAATTCGCCTCCGAAGCCTCGACAATTGAGAAGACGCTCGAGATGCGGACACGGCAATACAACCGCAGCTTCTCCGCTACAAGCTATGCCGACATCCAATCGCTGGGAACCGCCGACTTGCGTGAGACGATCCGAGCGATCGTGCAAGAGGAGCTGCGGAAAATTCTACCTTCAGCGCAGCCTCAGGTGGATTCCATCGCTGACGTCGTACGCCAGGAGATCCAGCAATCACTGGGCGTTCCGCAGCCTCCAGCGCCGCAGCTGCAAGCCATTAGCTACGCTGCTGCAGCCCGACGCAGTGCACCCCCCTCCACGCCCCCGTCAGGACGGCGCACAGCAGCACTACCGTCGCGAGACGCCGCCGCCGCCACCACCGCCGCCATCTCACCCGCCTGTCAGCCAGCGCTACACGCGCAGGAAGACCGACATCTGGCGCGCCCCCGACCACCGCCCACTATGCTACCACTGCGGAGAAGCCGGCCACACTTACCGCCGATGCCAGTACCGCCAGATGGGACTGCGTGGTTTCGCCATCGACGCGCCGCGTCCACAGCGGGGTGAAAGACCCCTGTGACATCGCTGACTACCTTGCAGGAGCGCAGTGGACACCCCGACGACCTTCCCGATCGCCTTCCCCAGGCCGCTACATCTCACCGCATCGCAGTCAGTATGCCGGCCCTGCTCCGGGGCCGATCTTCGAGCCCTTACCCGGAAAACTAAGGGCAGCAACCGATGGAGGTGCGGTTGCTGAACGACGAAATGCCGAACATCCTCCGCCGACGACGACGACGGCTCAGCGAAGTCTTAAGAACGCGCAGCAAGCCGAACGGAGCCTGGATGACGAAACTTCACGACCGGAAGAACAGACGACGCAACGCCGAAGCAGTGGAACAAACCATCGTAGCCGCGACCCGACGCCTCGACCCAACCGCAACGCCAGGCGACGAACTAGCGACCTCGACGTTCTCATCGACGGCCACAGCGTCACAGCTCTCGTCGACACCGGGGCCGACTATTCCGTCGTCAGTGGGCCGTTCGCCGCGAAGTTGAGGAAAGTTAAGACTGCCTGGGAAGGAGCCGAAATTCGGACCGCTGGAGGCCATTTAATAACACCCGCTGGGGTCTGTACAGCAAGAGTCACTATCAATAATCGGACTTACCCTGCGAGCTTTGTAATCCTACAGCACTGCTCCAGGGACGTAATACTTGGGATGGACTTCCTAAGTAAACACGGCGCCGTCATTGACCTAAGGTCTGAGTCGATAACACTAACCTCAGAAAAAGCACTGCCTACCGA
>JALIZH010022267.1:0-44744 GCA_030522465.1 Rhipicephalus appendiculatus | reverse complement strand
GCTACGACGACATACATTTTACTCTACGAAATACCATAACATTGTGGCGGTTGGCTTCACGTCTAAAACTTCACCACAAAATGGTGCAGCGCGGGAAATGACACATGGAGGGAACAAGAAGACCAGGACAGGTGCTGCACTTTAAACAATTTTCATATAAATGCATATATACAAGGTCTGTAATATAAAATGATGAGACTGGGCCTGGTAAAAAGCATTTATTTATCCGATCGGCACATATTATTACACTTCTTCAACATACTGGTTTTGGACACGGACACTCCTTTGCAAACACCATTGCCGTGCTGCAAATGCTCCCTGAAAGACAGCGACGATGACCTCTTTCATATACTCTGAAAGAGGTCATGGTCGAAATCATGGTCACTTTCGTCGTGGTCGCGGTCATGATCGACGGTGGAGAACACCGTCACAACGGTGACCTTTTTGATTTCGCTTGAGATTTGGGAAGAGTAACAAGTCTGCTGAGCTCACATCAGGGTTCATGCAGCCCTGATACAGCCATAGTGTGAGCTCTGCACACTTCTTCTTCAGTAGCGTAGCCAGAAATTTTTTTCGGGGGGGGGTTCAAACATACTTTATATATGTTCGTGCGTGCGTTTGTATCTGTGCGTGCATATATACGCAAGCAAAACTGAAAAATTTCGGGGGGTTTGAACCCCCCCCAACCCCCCCCCCCCTTGGCTACGCCACTCTTCTTCTTGTTCCTGAATCTGAGGCCAAGCCTGAGAGGTCACCGTTTCGATACTATTTTGCGATCCCACAGGCTCTCTGCGAGTCTCTGAAAGAGTCGTCGATGGAGGATATTCAGGGAGCTTTTGCAGCATGAGAATCGTGTTGACCGCACAGTGGCGATGTTAAAGAAGACCATTTTGAAGACTGCTAATTATATTGTGCGAGGGTTACTTGGTGTATTCATGTGGGAGGTAGTGCACCAGGGTGTCGAATGCTTCTCCGCTGAGGAAGTGCATTACCGGATGTGGCCACCGGTGAGGCCCCACCGCAAGCCTCTTTATAAAATTTCATCACCACACTATCTCATTCATATGTACACTATCAATCAGGGGACATGGAAATGCGAGGAGTATAACCAACTCCTAGATATAGCCTTCATAGATTCCGAAAAGGCATTTTATTCGGTCAAGAAATCAGCAGTCATGAAGGCACTGTGGTGTCAGGGCGTCGACGAACGATATATAAAGCAACTGGAAGAGATCTACACAGGCTCTGCAGTCACCATAATCCTCCACACCGTTGTCCTCCACAAAAAAAGCGACAAAATCCCCATAAAGGAGGGTGTGAGGCAGGGAGACGCCATCTCCTCAATGCTATTTACGGCATGCATAGACGAGGTTTTCAGGTCCCTAGATTTGAAGGGTTAGAAATACGAGTTAATGGAGAGTACCTTAGAAACCTGCAATTCGCTGATGACGTTGCATTGATGAGTAACTCAGGGAATGAATATCAGATCATGATTACTGAATTGGGCAAGGAAAGCAGAACGGTAGGTCTGAAGAATAATATACAGAAAACATTGGTAATGTATGTACAACAGTCTCGGAAGGAAAGAGCGCTTTGCGATAGTTAGCGAGGCACTGGAAGTGGTAAAGGAATACGGCTACTAAGAGCAGGTAGTTACCGCGGAGCCGAACCATGAAAGTGAATTAACTAGAAGAATAAGAATGGAGTGGGACACATTTCGCAGGCACTCCCGTATAATGAATGGTATTTTGACACTATCTCGCAAGAGGTAGGTATATGACAGCTGCATTTTACCGGTACTTACCTATGGAGCAGAAACCTGGAGGCTCACAACGAAGGTTGAACTTAAATTGAGGACCACGCAGCGAGCAAACGGAAGAAAAATGATAGGTGTAACCTCAAGTGGCAAGAAGAGAGCAGAGTGGGTCAGGGCTGTTAAGGACATCTGCTGTTAAGGACAAACTGCTGTTAAGAACATCTTAGTTGAAAACAAGAATAAATTTAAGGCCTTTTTCTTTCACATGCACTTCCTGCAACATTTTGGAGCATATTATATTAAAATATGTAACAGAGTTCGTCGAAGCAAATAAGACTATCTCTTTCAACACAGCTTCAGGGTTGGCCTGTCCACAGTTACCCAAATTGTTGTAATCCTACATGATTTTTTTGCCATGAATCACCAGACACAATAGATATAATCTTCCTAGACTTTTCAAAGGCCTTCGACCATGTCTGCCATGTTAAATTTCTTGTAAAGCTTAAACGTATATTGGGCGATGTGCAATTTTTTTCACTGGATCAGTGCTATGTAACTGACCGTCGCCAGTTTGTTCAGCTGGGAGCCAGCACTTCAGAAATAATGCCGGTCCTTTCGGGAGTACCTCAAGGTTCTGCTGTGGCCCTATTCACTTCCACCTGCTTATAAATGACATAACTTGTCAGGTTCCATCCAATTAGGTTATTTGCAGGTGACTGCGTCCTGTATAGAGAAATACTAAGCCAGAAAGATCAAAATAGTCTCATCAAGGAACTTCCTTTGTTAGCATAATGATGTGAGAGCTGGCAAATGGTCATCCATTTCGATAAAACAGTTACGATGACATTAACTAAAAAAATCTCAACTTGGTTTTCCATACGGCTATGATAATATCATCCTTAACACCATTACTCAGTATAAGTACTTCGACGCCGTCAGATCGTCAGATTTAGGATGGTCGGCACATTTAAAACACGTCACAAGCAAAGCAATGCGAAAGCTAATGTTTCTACAGCGGGACCTGTAATACTCTACAAGTGAAGGCAAGCTTTTGGCCTACGTAACGATTATAGCTCTATCTTAGAATATTTGAGTGTGGCATGGTTTCCGTCTACCCATAATCAGAAAGCTACTATTGAGGCTGTACAACGCAAAGCCGCGCGTTTTATCTGTAAGGGTACGTACTCACTAGCGGCAAAAACGCGCGCGACACGCCGCGTGCGGCTAGCGCTCGCGGCAGGCGCTTGCGTTCCCGTTCCCATTCGCGTTTCACGCGGCGCGGCAGCAATTCTTGAAGTCTTATACAACTCGAGACTCCAAGTATCACTGCCTTGTAGCGTAAAACGCGAATGGAAACATGAACGCACGCGCCTGCCGCGAGCACGCTTGCCGCACGCGGCGTGTCGCTCGCGTTTTTGCCGCTAGTGAGTACCTACCCTAACAGATATAGGCGCACAGACTCGCCTATACGCAGATGTTATCAGAGATCAGCCTTCACACATTAGCTAGTCCTCCATCTCAAAACTAAATAGATTGAAACGCCTACGTTTTCTACAACACTTCCAGAACAACCCGTTATAAGTACCACCTCACACTCCAAGAATACGTTTGCACCAACAACGCGTTTAGTTTTTTGTTGTTTCCGCGGGCTGTTCGGGAGTGGAACGCTCTATCGGAGACGGTGGTCACACAGCCCACTGCTGACAAATTCGTTGAACTTGCTGGCCAAACCGTGCTGTCGGCAACACGTTAGTGAGGCTATCACAATTGCGTTTATCATTGCCCGCCTTGCCTGTATATTTGATGTTTGTGATGTCACATGTTATTCTCAATTTTGTGTCATGTGCTTGCTTTTCTCTTTCTTTTGTGTTATGTTCTTTTGCAGTGCTTCATATGTAACTGAGACAAAGTGCTCTTGCGTTATCTTCCTTGCACTCCTTAATAACATATGTTCAGAATGATTATCATGCCTTATCATTAGTTTTTGTAACCCTACATAACTATTGTATAATTTTGTGAATGTGTACCACAATGCTTGTTTTCTCTTTATACCCACTCCTGTAAAGATGCCTGATGGTATTGACAGTGTTATTAAACAAAGCAAATGGGCATGGGCAGGGCATGTAGCGCGTAGGCAAGATGACCGTGTGGTCACTAAGAGTAACAGACTATATTCCAAGAGGACGTCAACGCGCAAGGGGGAGACAGAAAATTAGGTGGGCTGGTGGGAGAGAGAGAGAAACAACTTTATTTAAAGCTCAGACTGAGACATATAGATATTGTCACGTGCTCGTGACGTTGACGAAGGCAGTAGGCAGTACTCCAAGATGAAACACTTTATTTGGGCCGAACTTGTGGCCGGTAAACTGAAGGTGAGAATACAGCAATAAACGCTGGCACTGATAGCGGCGAACAGAGCGTCGGCCGTCGATCAAACTGAACATCGTTGGAGCGCGCCGGCTTTTATGCATCACGCGTCGAACATTCTAGCCTTATCACTGGTCATCGCGCAAGCTCTGGAATAATCTCGAGTGGTCGCGTCTTGCGCGCAATCTTAACAAAACGATCTACAATAATCGCGAAGGTTCTAGAACAATAAGGCGCGGTTTGAGCTGAGCTTTGCTGACGGTCTTTGTGGGCGAAATCCGGAATACAACAAAAGCGAAAATAAGAATAGCGCGTGGCAATATTCCTCCGCCAGGAGGACCATGGCCAGCTGGTCAGCGAAGGCCGCCGACGCCAACCACACCTCCCAGTGGGGAGGTGGGGGGGTTAGGATAGTGAAGGGATTGTAGGGCAGCGGGGCATGAGAAGAGGACGTGTTCTACGTTTGCGTACGTACATGGACAATTAGGACACGAAGGATCGGAGCGGTAGCGATAGAGGAATAGGCGTGCAGGAGTGATCAGAGTATTGAGTTGAGTGGCTCTTAGTGTGTGTGTTTGGTGAGATTAAGAAGTTTACAGGTACAACGTGGCCGCAGCAAGCAGAGCAGCGGATTGATTAACACAACATGGGAGAGGCCATTGCCCTGCAGTGGGAGTAGTCAGGCTGATGTTGATAATGATTAATTCTATTGTCACGTGGGTGTGACGGCGGAGCAATGCTACAAAAACACTGGGAAATTAGAACCTCGATCTTTATGGAGCGAATTCACACCGCTAAAGTGAAAGGTAAAGGTACCGGCCATTCCCGTTGTAGACTGATAGCGGCGAGAGCAGTCGTGTAATCTCATCCAGGGGTAAGGCGTGTCGGCATTTACGCATCTGGCATCGAATATTCCAGCCTTATCGTTGATGGTCACATTCGTTCCAGAATAAGCTCGACTGTTCGCTTTGAGCGCTCAAGCTTATCAGAACAACCTAAAACAATCGGGAATGTTAGAGATGCCGGTGCGCGCGCAAGGCAGGGCTTACAGTGTGACGGGTCGGTTACACGAAAATAGAAAAAGAAGTGCGCCTGAAAATATGTACCGATCGGGCGAATAACCTCTTTTTACCAGACTCAATCGCATTACTTCAAGATAAACTGGTGTGCGCCAAAAAAGACAAGGACACAAAAGAACGAACAGGGACAGGCGCAAGGTTCTTTCTGTGTCCCTGCCTTTTTCTTTCTTTTTTTTTGCCGACGCCAGTTTACCTTGAAGTGTGAACCAACTCACTCAGCTACAAGTTTTAAGGCGAAAGCCTTTAATGTCTCATGCTCACGTCCGTCCGGTGTCCGTCCGTCGGGTGTCCGTCCGTCCGTCTGTCCGTCCGTCCATCCGTCCGTCCGTCCGTCCCCTCTATCCGTCCGTCCGTCTGTCTCGCGTCTCACTGCGATTCGCGGTAAAAAAAATTAAAAAAGAAAACACGCACACATTCGGTTTGTGTGTTATCCCACTGAGAGTGTTAAAGATAAAAGACATGGCATAGTCAGTGAAATGGCCACACGCTTTCGCCGAACACACTTTGGAATGTACAAAGTGTCCTTCAATTTTTATTCAGTCTTATTACTTTACCTAGTGACCGTGTATAGCTTATCTACCTTAAAGCGGACGTTTTTAATCCCAACATGGTTACTTTAGACCCATTCGTTGTCAAGGATACCACTACTTTCTCTGCGCATCATGCCATTTCCAGCCCTGTTTTCGAAGAAATTGTTTCTGCGGCATTTCGGGTGTGTTTGTGGATAGATGGCCAATGAACTGCGAAGCAGCAAGAATTCTTCTGGACAAAAAAAGCTCCATCTGGGCTTTACAGAGGTCACCAAAAAACAAGAAGATGAAGAGTACAAACAAGGAACAGCCCTTTGAAAGTCAGACGATGCGTTCGTTGCTCCAGGGTCTAGGACGTCGAAGCTGATGAGTGGAAGCGAGAAACTGCTGCCACACGAAGAGAACATGTCGAAAGAAATCCCGCTCACTCGATTCCGTCTCTCCTCCGCTCCAGCTTTGGAGCATCCGAGCGTCTCATGGCTTCCTGGGGCGACCGGCTCACGCGTCAATGACGCGGCAAATGAAAACCGCCACTCCTCAGAGTTCTCGTCTTTTATTTTTTATTCGCCTTCTTCCAGTTTGGTTTAGTTCTTCGTGTTTTTTCTTTTGTTATCTGTCGTGATGCTTTCCTTTTTTTCCCTTCTTTGTGTAAGTTTATCTGAGTGTCTGGTGACCTGGAAAACAACGAGAGAAAAGTCGGAGCGCAGAGAAACGAAATCGGGAAACGGAAATGTGGGGGCAAGCTCGAAAGAACGACGAAAAAAAAAACTGACTGGGGATTAGGTGGAATACACAATTTACATATTGATAGGCGTTTGCTTTGTCGCCTACGTTCGACTTAAAGTCGACAAAAGGTTTGTAAGGTTCAACCGCAAACTTGGGAGCGGTGACAATAAAGACGTGAGGGAGTTTATAACACTCCTATAGTGTTGGTTGTTTGTTTGTTGCGGCGTTATATACATAGTAGAACTGCGATCCAAGAAAATCGTACTGTTAGCACCACACTGTGGAAACTGACTTTTTTCTTTTCAACACGAGTGCAAATTAGTCGATCTTTTAACCTATGACTATTTCCTTGCATCATAACTATTTTTGGTGAATACGAGAAATTTTACGCCACAGTTGTCAATGTTATTGAAGTAACGTGCTCAATGGTATGAATAAATCAAACATGATCTAAACTCAATAAAAACAAAAACATGTCTTGCAAGGCGGAAGTGTGCAGTAACTTCTGGTGTGGCCCTTAATGTGAAAGCTCCTTTTGTCCTCAATTTGAAAGCAGCATTTTCATATGTGTCTTTTCTTTATGAACACATTTATCAATTTTGGTCCTGAGATATCCATTTCCTTGCTTCTTCTTTTAGAGAGGTGGCTTGTCTCTTCAATTAAGGAACGGATTCTGGTCATATTGGGATCGTCCATTCTTGACTTTCTCAGACCGTTTTTATGCGAGGCCCCAATCTGATTTCAGCTCGGCTGCGTTATTTCCCCGGTCTCCTCGTCTGTCGCGTAAGTTTGATCGTACACATGTTTGTGTTCATTCATCTGCCTGTAATTTATTTGTACTCCTAAAGACGTTTCCTTCTAGCCTGTATGTTCATTCTCTCGTTTTCAATCCGCGAATTTCATTTGGGTGGATTGATATTCAAGACAGCGTCTTTTTGTACCGGCAGTTTTGTACCTTCATAAATATATACAGTTCTGCAAGAAGCGCGAGAATTTCGTTATTTCGTGGCTATGACCAAGACTTGTTAAAAGAACTGAGAGAAAGCGTAACGAAAAAAGTCCGCAGATCAAGTATAGCAAGCGTTCCACTTAACGGATAGGGTACCCTCTTGGGCATTGCGACGTCAGATCGAATTTCTTGGGTCACGAGACAGGCGACAGAGTTGTCCGATTAGCGGCTTGCCTTGTCGTGTACTGAATTCCGCTGAAGACGTTGTCCTGCGCTATTCATATTTACCCTTTGAACGTTTTCTAAAGGTGCCTTTTTTATTGATGCGTCAGAAAATTTGTTTCGCTTCTTCAACTGTCACCTTTGCCCCCTGTACTCTGTTTTGGTTTTCGCTCATATAGATGAATGTATGGTGTGACACCATCATGTACAGCGCTTTCACTCTTATATAACAAGCGACGAATGTATTCGTTTTAAACAGCACCCATCAAAAGCTCGAGGATATAGGTGGCAGCCATGGTGAGTGCATGTTGAAATGAAAAACCGCGCGAGAAGACAAAGACAGAGGGGGACTCACACACGAGCGCTTACTCACAACTTATTTCCAGCAGGGCCTGAAATATACGACATGCACAAGAAAATAAACAAATGTCTGGCCACCATATGCACTTGACCGCTCGTTTCAAGTGCTAGCTCATCTAACCGATGAGCCAGCAGTTGTAACTATAACTCCTTTTTACTTTTTTTTATTCAGGTACCCTAAAGGCCCAGAAGGCATTACATAGGTGCGATACAGTGAATGTAACAATAAATAAAATACACAATAAACAATGAAATAAGAATAGATGAAGAAGAACATGTAAACATGAAATGGTGTAAAAACAACTACAAGTGACAGTATTATACAATGTAAAAAAAAACAATCATAAGGTAAAATTTCGTCAAAGACTTGAAGCGCTTAAGAATAAACATCAGCAGTATCACATGAAACTGATAGGAACACTAAATAAACTTGATAAGCGAAAGAGTTATAAGAATTCTTCACAGAGCATAAGACGAATTACATTTTAAAACGCAACGTCAAGAGATGCAAGCGAAAATCAGCGCCAGAGGGAAGGGGGCACACGTCTTGATAAAAATTAGCTCAAAGTTCTAGGAATGACCTTAGACTATCTACAAATGAGTCATGATTCATAATGCCGACAATGCCAGCAGGAAGAACATTCCATTCACGAATGGCGAGGAGAAGTGGAGAGTGAAAGAACAGATTAGTGCGGGCGAAAATAGGTTCAATTTTGTGTTGGTGATCGAGTCGCGACGATATATGACTAGCTGGTCTGATATTGAAGGTATCGTGGAACGACTGATTGAAGTGAAGCTTATGAAAGAAGGACAATAGTGTCAGCAATGTGCGCTTATCTAGAGGAGCTAAACTAAGTGAAGATTTGATTTCAGTTACGCTTGATGTTCGTGAGTAGTTTTTTGTGATGAAGCGAGCAGCCTTATTTTGTACAGATTCCAGTTTCTGTTTGAGGTAGGCCTGATTCGGATTCCAGATTAAGGAGGCATATTCAATTTTTCAGCGTACTAAGGTCTTGTAAGCCAGAAGTTTAGTCTCCGAGTTCGCCAGATGCATTTCGCCTTATGAAGCCAAGTGATCGCGATGCTTTAGTAACAATTGCGTCTATATGAGCATTCCATGACAGGTCAGATGACAAATGGACACCAAGGTATTTTATTGTGGAAACAGAGTCTATGAGCATGTTGTTCAAGGTGTAGTCGTATAACACGGGGTTAGCCGTTGTCCCGAACCTGATAGCTTTTGTTTTATTTACGTTAATTTGGATTTGCCAATCCATGCACCATTTACTAAGATTTTCAAGGTCAGACTGAAGGTACCTGGTATCCTGAGGGTTAGTAATTTGTCTGTAAATCACGCAATCATCCGCAAATAATCTAACTGTGGAATGCATACCATTACTAATATCGTTAATATAAACTAAAAACAAGATAGGCCCGAGCACGGAACCCTGCGGTACTCCAGATTTGACGTCAATTAATGGAGACGATTGGTCATTAACGAATACAGAGTGGTACCGGTTACTTAAGAAGTTGGTAATCCACCTAACAATTTTTATATTTATTTTAAGACCTGTAAGTTTATGAACAAGCCGCAGGTGAGGAACCTTGTCGAAGACCTTCGCGAAGTCAACAAATATAGCGTCAGTTTGATGCAAGCAGTGAACAGAGTGATGCAAGTCATTAATTAATTCGAACAATTGCGTTTCGCAAGAACGACCGTGCAAGAAACCATGCTGATTGATAAAGAAAAAGTTATGTTCTGTAAGAAACTTCATGAGAGCAGAAGAAATTATATGTTCTAGGAGTTCGCAACACGTGCTAGTTAAAGAAATTGGTCTGTAATTTGATGGGTCAGATGGGTCACCAGATTTAAATATGGGAATTACGCGAGCTTCCTTCCAATCATTTGGGACGCATCCCGTGTCGATAGACTGCTGGAAAAGTACGGCCAAAGTGTTGCATATTGCAGGTTTTGACATTTTGAGAAGCTTAGGGCAGATGCCATCAGGACCAGGAGCCGCATTAGTCGGAAGACGATCGATGCAGGAGTGTATCCCTTCCGGGGTAATATTAATGTCGAGCATGCTTGAATGCAAAACGGGGACATCAAAGTTACCTGGAACAGAGGCCTCATCCGTGAAAACAGACGAAAAAAACTCGTTGAATTTTGCAGCGACACGTGTCGGAGAAAGAATGTTACTATTCTTAGATAGCGACACTGTCGAATTTGTTGCGTAATTATGCTTTAGAACTTTCCAAAACTTTTTAGTGTCATTGCGAAGCATGTTTGAAATGTCGCGGTTGAAAAATTTATCTTTGGCTGTTGTTATTTCAATTGTGCATAAGTGCGCATGCTCGCGATGGAGCCTCCAATCTTCCTCAGATGCTGATAGTTTAGCTCTGGAGTATAAACGTTTCTTTTTGTTAATAGTGCGTTTCACATGCGTCGTAAACCAAGCGCTATGCGTGGAGGTGGTTATTTTGAGTCTAGGAATATGTTTTTCTTTTAGTGTGATCATCTTGTCACGAAGGAGTACCCAGTTTGTATTGACGTCGCGTTGGTAAAATGATTGCAAAAAGTCGATAGAAAAGGCTGAAAGGTCAGTGATAAGCCCGTCTACATTCGCTCGGTTGGAATCAAATATAACCTTCGCGCTATTTTCACGCTTTTGCAGAGCGCATACGACCTCACAATGCAAGATATTGTGGTCGCTGACACCATCCAAAACGTTTACCGAAACATTATTTGGTTCCGTAGTCAATATAAGGTCTAAAAGCGAATGACCACGAGTGGGAACAGAGACCATTTGGTGCAAATCACACGACGAGAGTATGTCAAGAAAATGTTGACATTCACGTTTTCTTGTGCCATCCAGGGGTCTGCATGCTTGCCACTCAATATTAGGATAGTTGAAATCTCCGGCAAGAAATATTGGCGATGTTGGGTACTTGTCTTGAACAAAACTTAGACTCGTTTAAATAATCAGGAAATTCGTGAGACGAATCAGGTGGGCGATAGCAGACGCCAATAACACAAGTCCTACGTGTGGGTAGACACAGAGCAATTCATAAGATTTCGAGGCAGGAATTAGTTTCAATAACACAAGCTTCCAAACTATTTTTTACCGCGACCAACACACCACCCCCCTCTCGATTCCACCCTATCTTTCTAAACAACGAAAATTCACGAGACGGACAATTCATGATCAGAAATGTCGAGTGACAACCAGGTTTCAGTTGTATATATTATTCACTCCTGGAAATCACTTGTCAGTCATCGCTTGTCTGTGTGCCCCCCATCCGTCCATGTTTTCTAGGGCTGTTTTTCGTTTAAATATGCCTCAAAACAAATTGGCGAACCAACAAGCATTAACAAGCTGATTGGATATGTAAAGCCATGTATAACATCGACAGGCGACTTGAGTGTGCAGTTGAGCTAAGAATAGCCCCTAACTTTACAGTTACAGTCTTCGGTTCCATCGGCATCGTACGCGACAACCAGGCACGGGCGAGCGCACAGAAATGCGCATGTACAGAAATGCGTCATTCAAAGTGCGTCGGTCACATGCGCATTGGAATGCCCTATTCTCCATTAAGTGACGCTCTCTCGATCACGGGCTTCTCGCCGTTCAGTCGTTGCTGGTACTGCAATCTGATCTTTTATCGAGGTGGCTTGTCATTTCACGTTGCCACATTTCATTGTTACCCGGATATGAACGAATGACCGTCTTTAGGTCTGCAGCAAATGAAGAGGTGCACTAGCTGCTAAGCACGTCCATGAAAGTTCAATTCCCAGGATGACGGGGGGCGAAAAGTTAGGAGGGAGCATTGCTCAATGCGAAAGAGAGAAAGAAAGAAGGAAGCAATACAGAAAGAATAATGATATCTGGGGTTTAACGTCCCAAAACCACGATATGATTATGAGAGACGCCGTAGTGGAGGGTTCCAGAAATTTCGACGATCTGCTGTTCTTTAACGTGCACTGACATTGCACAGTACACGGGCCTCTACCATTTCGCCTCCATCTAAATGCGACCGCCGCGGCCGGGATTGAACCCGCGACCTTCGGGTCAGCAGCCGAGCGCCCTAACCGCTATACCACCGCGGCAGACGGAAAGAAAGAAAGAAAGAAAGGAAGAAATAAAGAAAGAAAGAAAGGAAGAAATAAAGAGAGAAAGAAAGAAAGAAAGAAAGGAAGAAATAAAGAAAGAAAAAAAAGAAAGAAAGAAAAAAAAGAGAGAAAGAAAGAAAGAAAGAAAGAAAGGAAGAAATAAAGAAAGAAAGAAAGAAAGAGATAAAGGAAGAAATAAAGAGAGAAAGAAAGGAAGAAATAAATAAATAAATAAATAAAGAAAGAAAGAAAGAAAGAAAGAAAGAAAGAAAGGAAGAAATAAAGAGAGAAAGAAATAAAGAAAGAAAGAAAGGAAGAAATAAAGAAAGAAAGAAAGGAAGAAATAAAGAAAGAAATAATGAGAGAAAGAAAGAAAGAAAGGAAGAAATAAAGAGAGAAAGAAAGAAAAAAAAGAAAGGAAGAAATAAAAAAAGAAAGAAAGAAATAAATAAAGAAAGAAAGAAAGAAAGGAAGAAATAAAGAGAGAAAGAAAGAAAGAAAGAACGGAAGAAATAAAGAGAGAGAGAAAGAAAGAAAGAAGGAAAGAAAGAAAGGAAGAGATAAAGAAAGAAAGAAAGAAAGAAAGGAAGAAATAAAGAGAGAAAGAAAGAAAGAAAGAAAGAAAGGAAGAAATAAAGAAAGAAAGAAAGAAATAAAGAGAGAAAGAAAGAAAGAAAGAAAGAGAGAAAGAAAGAAAGAAAGAAAGAAAGGAAGAAATAAAGAAAGAAAGAAAGAAAGGAAGAAATAAAGAAAGAAAGAAAGAAAGGAAGGAAGAAATAAAGAGAGAAAGAAAGAAAGAAAGAAATAAATAAAGAGAGAAAGAAAGAAAGAAAGGAAGAAATAAAGAAAGAAAGAAAGAAAGAGAGAAAGAAAGAAAGAAAGAAAGGAAGAAATAAAGAAAGAAAGAAAGAAAGAAAGAAAGGAAGAAATAAAGAAAGAAAGAAAAAAAGAAAGGAAGAAATAAAGAAGGAAAGAAAGAAAGGAAGAAATAAAGAAAGAAAGAAAGAAAGAAAGGAAGAAATAAAGAGAGAAAGAAAGAAAGAAAGGAAGAAATAAAGAGAGAAAGAAATAAAGAAAGAAAGAAAGAAAGGAAGAAATAAAGAGAGAAAGAAATAAAGAAAGAAAGAAAGAAAGGAAGAAATAAAGAAAGAAAGGAAGAAATAAAGAAAGAAAGAAAGAAAGAAAGGAAGAAATAAAGAGAGAAAGAAAGAAATAAAGAGAGAAAGAAAGAAAGAAAGAGAGAAATAAAGAAAGAAAGAAAGAAAGAAAGAAAGAAAGGAAGAAATAAAGAAAGAAAGAAAGGAAGAAATAAATAAAGAAAGAAAGAAAGAAAGAAAGAAATGAAGAAATAAAGAGAGAAAGAAAGAAAGAAAGAAAGAAATAAAGAGAGAAAGAAAGAAAGAAAGAAAGGAAGAAATAAAGAAAGAAAGGAAGAAATAAAGAGAGAAAGAAAGAAAGAGAGAAAGAAAGAAAGAAAGAAAGGAAGAAATAAAGAAAGAAAGAAAGAAAGAGAGAAAGAAAGAAAGAGAGAAAGAAAGAAATAAAGACAGAAAAAAAAGAAAGAAAGAAAGAAAGGAAGAAATAAAGAGAGAAAGAAAGAAAGAAAAAAAAGAAAGGAAGAAATAAAGAAAGAAAGAAAGACAGAAATAAAGAAAGAAAGGAAGAAATAAAGAGAGAAAGACAGAAAGAAAGAAAGGAAGAAATAAAGAAAGAAAGAAAGAAAGAAATAAAGAGAGAAAGAAAGAAAGAAAGGAAGAAAGAAAGAAAGAAAGAAAGAAAGGAAGAAATAAAGAGAGAAAGAAAGAAAGAAAGAAAGAAAGGAAGAAATAAAGAGAGAAAGAAAGAAAGAAAGAAAGAAATAAAGAAAGAAAGAAAGACAGAAATAAAGAAAGAAAGGAAGAAATAAAGAGAGAAAGACAGAAAGAAAGAAAGGAAGAAATAAAGAAAGAAAGAAAGAAAGAAATAAAGAGAGAAAGAAAGAAAGAAAGGAAGAAAGAAAGAAAGAAAGAAAGAAAGGAAGAAATAAAGAGAGAAAGAAAGAAAGAAAGAAAGGAAGAAATAAAGAGAGAAAGAAAGAAAGAAAGAAAGAAAGAAAGGAAGAAATAAAGAAAGAAAGAAAGAAAGAAAGAAAGGAAGAAATAAAGAGAGAAAGAAAGAAAGAAAGGAAGAAATAAAGAGAGAAAGAAATAAAGAAAGAAAGAAAGAAAGGAAGAAATAAAGAAAGAAAGAAAGAAAGGAAGAAATAAAGAGAGAAAGAAATAAAGAAAGAAAGGAAGAAATAAAGAAAGAAAGAAAGAAAGGAAGAAATAAAGAAAGAAAGAAAGAAAGAAAGGAAGAAATAAAGAGAGAAAGAAAGAAATAAAGAGAGAAAGAAAGAAAGAAAGAAAGAGAGAAATAAAGAAAGAAAGAAAGAAAGAAATGAAGAAATAAAGAAAGAAAGAAAGAAAGAAAGGAAGAAATAAATAAAGAAAGAAATAAATAAAGAAAGAAAGAAAGAAATGAAGAAATAAAGAGAGAAAGAAAGAAAGAAAGAAAGAGAGAAAGAAAGAAAGAAAGGAAGAAATAAAGAGAGAAAGAAAGAAAGAAAGAAAGGAAGAAATAAAGAGAGAAAGAAAGAAAGAAAGAAAGGAAGAAATAAAGAAAGAAAGAAAGAAAGAAATAAAGAGAGAAAGAAAGAAAGAAAGAAAGGAAGAAAGAAAGAAAGAAAGAAAGAGAGAAAGAAAGAAAGAAAGCAAGAAATAAAGAAAGAAAGAAAGAAAGAAAGAAAGGTAGAAATAAAGAAAGAAAGAAAGAAAGAAAGGAAGAAATAAAGAAAGAAAGAAAGGAAGAAATAAAGAGAGAAAGAAAGAAAGAAAGAAATAAAGAGAGAAAGAAAGAAAGAAAGAAATAAATAAAGAAAGAAAGAAAGAAAGAAATAAAGAGAGAAAGAAAGAAAGAAAGGAAGAAATAAAGAAAGAAAGAAATAAATAAAGAAAGAAAGAAAGGAAGAAATAAAGAAAGAAAGAAAGAAAGAAAGGAAGAAATAAAGAGAGAAAGAAAGAAAGAAAGGAAGAAATAAAGAGAGAAAGAAAGAAAGAAAGAAAGGAAGAAAGAAAGAAAGAAAGAAAGAAAGAAAGGAAGAAATAAAGAAAGAAAGAAAGAAAGAAATAAAGGAAGGAAGAAATAAAGAGAGAATGAAAGAAAGAAATAAAGAGAGAAAGAAAGAAAGAAAGAGAGAAAGAAAGAAAGAAAGAAAGAAAGAAAGAAAGAAAGAGAGAAAGAAAGAAAGAAAGAGAGAAAGAAACAAAGAGAGAAAGAAAGAAAGAAAAAAAGAAAGGAAGAAATAAAGAAAGAAAGAAAGAAAGGAAGAAATAAAGAGAGAAAGAAAGAAAGAAAGAAAGAAAGAAAGAAAGAAAGAAAGAAGGAAAGGAATCTGTAGGTCACGGCAAACACACGCCAAGATTCGCTCGCCGCCCTTTTTCCCTAGTATTTCTTTTTTTAACTTCTATACTGGGGAACAATGTCCCCCAGTATAGGGGACATTGTCCGTGTACGTGCACAGCGTTCCAGAGGTAACGGTAGGAGAAAGCCGAAGGGAGAGAATAAGACGTAATGCCGTTCCCACAAAAAAATTGAAGCAGCTCATGAGGTAGAGATTGAGCCGTTTTCGAAAAGTCGGGTGAACTTTCCAAAGCTGTGGTTGGGGACCATTTTCCTTTCTACATGCCTATTGTGTTTCCCTTCTACACGCCTGGCTGTCCGTTCGGCTTGAAATATCTCTGTCGGCGAACTCCAACAAACAGTGGGTCGACACAGGAAACCGGTTCAAAAGCACGAGGATATGCTCACACGTCCCACGGGATAATCTTGGACTGACGACAAGCCATAGTGCACAGTGTAAACGCACGGGCTTTCAGAATCCCATTATCTCATGGTAATGAGATTCTCCAAACTTTTGCATTTGAATCATTCTTCGTCAAATCTCATCGTGGCCGTGAGTGAACGTAGGCTGTCGTTGTCCGGTAGCAGGAGTGGGTGCGTTTGATGCTGATTTTTCTCTCTCTTCATTTTTTGCAGGCTTTGCATCTGGCCCGGCCAGCTTCCGAAAGCCCGGCCCGGCCCGCGGGACGGGCCGGGCTCGGGCTTTCGGAGCCCGTGCACACCTCTAGCTTGAATGTCTAAAAAAAAGCAGCCTCTAGTTATTATTGCGGCGTAATGAAATTCAAACCAAGTTGAACGGCGAAGCTGAATCCGAAACACTGATGAGAGCAACCCAGCAGACGCATCTGAATGACGTCACTGTTCAAGACCACGATTACAGACGTGCAGTTTTTCCGCATCCAGTGGCGCATATGCGCTATGCATGCTATAATTGCAAGAGCAGCCTGCACAGCCACACAGCGAAGTCGGTTGATGGTCGAATAACATGACTCAGTCATTCTGAACGCCTCAGAACAATATGGCTGTTGCGTCCATGCGCGTTTCAGTTGCCGTTTTCAGCGAAATTTTGGTGACTTTCATTACCTCTCACTTATTACTAGTAGACCCTATATCAAAATCTGAAAGCTGCTACGAGTTCCTTCGCCTGAATAATTTTAATTCTCCCATTAGACGTAACCGCCTAATTTGTCTCATTATAAAGTTTGTTAATTTAACTCTCTTAATTACTGTCCCAAATGAGGCCTTTAGCCATCTTAAGGTGCCTTCGGCTACAGAAGAAATGTTTGTTTGATAGCTTCACAATTACGTCTTCCGTAGGCACAGGCATATTAAGGTGGACAAAGACACCATTTGGGACAGTCATTAAGAAAGGTAAATTAACTAGCTTTTTAATCAGTCGAATGAAGTGATTGCGTCAAAAGGGAGAATTGAAAGTCATTTAAGCGAACAACTCGTTGCAGCTTTAGACAAACACACACACACACACATACATACATACGTACATACATACATACATACATACATACATACATACATACATACATACATACATACATACATACATACATACATACATACATACATACATACATACATACCTATAGTCGGGTACTTCTGAAGACAGAAGAGGCCCCGCCCAGATGACCGAAGCGCAGCAGCCAATTGCCTCCGCGACTAAAGAAATAGCAATGCTAAAAAAAGCAGAAATAAAGCTAAAAAAAAGCAAAGTCCTGCCAACAATCGGTCGTTTGCGCGCTGAGCTGGCAGCAACGATGGCAGCATGTTCTCCGTCGGCGGGGTCACCGGCCGTCCGGCTCATGACGTCACCTGAAGTGCGCGCTTATTGGTGGAGGCTCGTGTGCATCCGCCATTGAGGGGAAAATGCCGCTGCCTTCTAAAGTTGTACCCGACTATACATACATACATACATACATACATACATACATACATACATACATACATACATACATACATACATACATACATACATACATACATACATACATACATACATACATACATACGTACATACATACATACATACATACATACATACATAGAGTGCTCGAACTCTCATTTTGCCCTAATTGCCGTTTCTTCTGTTCTCGTCTTCGCACAGCCACTCATACGTTTCAGCTTCCTCTCACGCACACCCATGGCTGCACCCCCAAAAAATGTATTCCACGTCCTTCCATGTATAACTGGAAACAAAGCAAGCACGAATCTTTGAAAGCAGGGCCCGTTTTCTCCTGGTTGTCTTCGGATTTTCGCGTGTATAGTCCCGAAACTGCTTTTGCCGTTGATCGCTTTTCATCGATCCCTTCACTGATCGTTTCTTCACTGTCAGACCCGTCCTATTAACCCTCGCATTTGTAAAGCTACTTCATCTTTGTTGCATTTTTTCACCACCGGCACTTCTTCCTTTCTTTGTTTAGCTTTTTCTTCATTCCTTCGCTCTCGTTCCGTTGTTCCTTTCGGTGCAGCTGTCTCCTAATTTATGACTCTCCTTTCCTGACTGTAGTAATTCTGCTACCATGCTTATATATATATATATATATATATATATATATATATATATATATATATATATATATATATATATATATATATATATATATAGATACAGGGTGTCCCAGCTATCTTTAGCCAAGGGTTAAAAAATAGAATTATTTGAGGCAGGCGAGTGAAGTCAGTTGAATATTGCTTACAGCCATCTTGCGCACTACAGGCAATTTTTTGTTTCGTAATTAACTAATTTGTTAATTATGATTAATTTACTAACTTGATAAATATTGACTTTACGCAAGAAATGAGAGTTGTAAAGTACGAGAGCGTCTTCAGAAACCCCCATTGCATTATTTGCGATAAAGAAAGATTTACGCGTACCATTTTTTCTTTGCCGCAAAGAAAGCCCGCGAAATACAAAACATACCACGTGACTAGCGCATTCGCGCGCCGCGACCGTGCTGCTCTCAGCCGTAGTTTGAGCGAACAAAATCAGCTGCGACCACGGCCCGTCGGCTGCGTTGCAGCGGTAGGCCGATAAGTTGGCGGTGGTTTCTTGGCCCGTTGCCAGCCAGTTGGCGCGCGTGACTGTGCAAGCTGTAGCGAGCGCGGGCGAAGAAACCACCGTAAACTTAACGGCCTACTGCTGCAAAGCAGCCAGCGGGTCGTGGTTGCAGCTGATTTTGTTCGCTCAAACCACGGCTGAGAGCAGCACGGTCGCGGTGCGCGAATGCGCTAGTCACGTGGTATTTTTTTGTATTTCGCGGGCTTTCTTTGCAGCACGGAAAAAATGGTACGCATAAAGCTTTCTTTATCGCAAATAATGCAATGGGGGTTTCTGAAGACGCTCTCGTACTTTGCAACTCTCATTTCTTGCGTAAAGTCAATAATTATCAATTTAGTAAATTAATCATAATTAACAAATTAGTTAATTACAAAAGAAAAAATTGCCTGAAGTGCGCAAGATGGCTGTAAGCAATATTCAACTGATTTCACTCGCCTGCCTCAAATATAGTATTTTTTAACCCTTGGCTAAAGATAGCTGGGACACCCGGTATATATATATACGTGTACACTTATACTCTTCCTGAACCTTTTGTTACCGCTCCTCATTTCATATCTCGGAAGGTACTCGGCCTCTGGAGAGCAGTTCTTGAACCATTAGAATAGCGAGGGCGGGGCCTTGTCGTTCCGCTTTTTTTTTGTTTCTTGTTTTTTTTTTGTTAGCCTGTGCTTTGCCGATTGAAAGTGTTCTGTTGCTCCTCAGAAACCACTCTTCGGCGTCTTCACCACCGTGCCCTTTTTCGCGTATAAGTACTTTCAAAGATAACCTTTCGACTGGAATCAGGATTTCTACTAATCTACTGCTATTATTTTATGGGTCGTGTCGCAGCGCTGAAAAAGCTCTCATATGGGAAATAAAAAATAATACAGGTTACGTGATGATTAGATGCACATGTTCTTATTTCCTCTTCTGGGTCCGTGTTATCACTGGGATGCGCAAGAGTAGCGGATCCCAGTGATCCTGCTTCTTTATTACTCTATATGAACTGGAACGCAGAGCAAATGATCGTTTGCTGTTTCGGGCTCTGCAGTGTCTTCTTCTATATCTAATTTCGTCCACCAGATACATTTCTGCAGCTCGGTCGCCATGCAATGCCGCAGTGGGGCCGAGTGTAAGGAAGGCAGCGCTTGGTAAGCGCGAAGGCGAGATAGACGAAGGATTTCTTTTTTTTTTTATTTATATATGAAAAATATGGGAAGGTAGGCTACGTAAGAGCCGGCTATCCCAACATCATGGCAGCAATATAGAAGGTACATACAAAGATAATAAAATAAAAACACTAAAAGAAGAAAAATAATTAGAAGCACTATGTACATATGTACAATATAGGGCGTGTAACGCATGGCAGTCCATGGGGATTATTCAGTTCATATAGCATGTTAAGATCGTGGACAGAGTCCGTACAGATACTTTTATGCACTTGACTATGAGTTATGCACTTGCATCTTGACTGTGGTAGGCTACAGATAGTTCACTAAATTGGTGTCCATTAAAAAATCACGAAGAGCGCTCACTGCGCGCCTTTGTTTGTCAGGATGTGGCCACGGTCCAAGCACTTTGCCAATTGTAAGTGGTCGTCTGTCGAGGCGGTTCAATCGATCACTCAGTTGAGCGCGTTGTTCATCATATTGCGGACATTCTAAAATAATATGCTCCACTGACGCATCGGGATGTTCGCAGTGGTCGCAGTGCGGGGACATTCTTCTTTTGATGCGGCATAAGAAGTGAGGTGTGTATGCAACACCTAATCGTAGACGGTGCAGGAGCGAGTCAATTGGTCTGTCGATCTTTTGATTGGGTGCAAATCGGAGAAACGGATCTATTTGATATAATAGTGAAGTCTTTGTATGCTCATCAAACCAAGCGTCCTTGCACAGTTTGTGGCGCAGTTCGGAAAGGACATTCTTGCTTTCTGAGGAAGAAACGGGCACTGATGTCAGGTGAATTTTTTTGTGCGCTGAAGTGGCTAATTTGTCCGCGATTTCATTTCCCCGCCACTCCCACGTGACTCGGAAGCCACTGAAAACAGATCTCATGACCGGCCAGAGAAGCGACGGTAATTGTTTTTAGGATTTCATATATTATACTATCATCTATATGAAAATGAAATTCCTTAATCATTTGTAGTGCTGCTTTGGAGTCAGAATATATTACCCAGTTGTGCCTTTGCTTACTTTCAACAATGAATTTTGAAGCTTGTAATATAGCAACAAGCTCCGCTACTGTAGATGATGTCTTTCGAGAAAGTCGGAAATCTCGTTCTATTTTACATGCCGGGATGTGAAAAGCCGCAGTCGAGCTTTCATCCATTGTAGATCCGTCCGTGAAAACAAATGTGTAACTGTCTTGATAATTGTACATTTGCTGAAGCGTCAGAAATTTCGCTTCAAGGAAGTGTATCGCAGATTTTTTTTCTATTCCTTTGATGTCCAAAGTGACTGAAGGAGATACAAGCTTCCAAGGAGGAAAGTTGATATCTGGACGCAAGAAATAACGTTCTTGTTGAAGTGTCGCCTCATAAGCTCGCAAGGTGTCACCTATTCGCCCTTTTCTTTGAATGAGTTTTTCACGAAGCGGATGGGCATAATGTCTTTGCGATAAACGGAGGAAGTGGCGGCAGAGTTCTTGAATGCGAAGAACTTGAATAGGCGGTTCTTTTGCTTCTGCGATTACGAGACCGCTGTGAGTTGAGCGCGGTAAGCCCAGACAAATACGAAGACTGCGGGCTACGATGTTGTTTAGCCTACGTTCATTTGTCTGTGATATACTTTGCATCACTGGTAGTGCATATGTGATGGCTTGTCGAACTAGAGCTCGATGAATCTTCAGAAGTGATTCTGTTGTGCCACCCCATTTGGTTCCTGCAATACATCGAAGAACATTCAGTGTCCGATTAACACGCTCTTCGATGTTGGAGATATGAGCTCCCCAGGTCAGCATGCGGTCCAATGTTATGCCAAGGAAACGATGCTTCCGCACTACAGGCACTACAGTCTGGTTGACCGAAAGACTGAGCTGGTCGTGACGTCTTCTGGTAAAGGTAACACCGCAGATTTCTCTGCTGAGACGTCCATGCCCCATTCTGTCAGAAAACGTACAGTTATATCTATGCCTTCCTGAAGCAGAGTCTGTACTTCCCTGTGTTCGCGTCCTGACGACCAGAGGCAGATATCATCTGCGTACATTGAAATATGTACTGACGATGGTAAAAGAGTGGGCAGTTTGTGCATTACTATATTAAACAGCATAGGGCTTAAGACGCTTCCTTGAGGCACCCCTGCTTTGAGTTCTCGTGGTGTGCTGGTGCCCGTGCTTGTAGCCATGAATACAGTTCGACCAGTCAGAAAATCTGCAATCCAGCGAAGTAGACGTCCCTTGATTCCTAGACTGTATAACCCGTACAAAACATGTACGTGGCTAACTGTGTCAAAGGCACGCCTAATGTCTAGGAAAGCTGCAATGGTCATTCTTCCGAATGTTTTCTCATGCTCCACATGAGTGACAAGGTCTAAAACAGAGTCTAAAGCACTGCGACGTGGACGAAAACCTGATAGTTGTTCAGGAAATGCTTCACTGACTTCTATCCACCACTGCAGTCGCTGTTGCACCATTTTCTCCATGACTTTGCTAATGCAGTTGATTAGGCTTATTGGTCGAAATGATGACAGCACATTTCCTGGCTTGCCGGGTTTCTGAATCGGAACTACTTTTGCGACCTTCCAAGAAAGTGGCACTGACGCAAATTTCCAACTCCTATTATATATGCCAAGAAGTGCCGTGCGTCCTGAACGTCCGAGGTTACACAGCATGCTGTAAGTGACTTCATCTGGGCCTGGGGGAAGTTTTTTGCCGGACGTTACGTAAAGCAGACTGCAGTTCAGCTAGGCTGAATTCTACATCCAGGGATGAGTGCTCGTCCGTGAGTGCATCTCTGATTAGTCCCTTCAAAGCATGCTCTTTTGAAATGAACAGGTTTGTGGACACTGCTTCAGCTGGTCCCCCCCCCCCCCCCAGCTTGGGATAATAAATGGTGCCGCAGTCGCAAAAACACCCTTTTTTCTTGGTGCCTTTGTAGTACACGTAGCCTTGCGTATTCAATTGCTATTTTAATAACAGAATTTGTGACGTATAAGACAGATAATGACGCTAAAATAATCCTGAGGCCGTGTTTCAAAACCTTGGCGCTTAAGTAGGACACATGTTTATGGACAAAGGAACGCTGAAGTTCGAGCAACATAACTCTTACATTGTGCGTTACTTTGGTAATTGCTACACCGTATAATCAAAGACAAATAATTTACGGAAACTAACTGCGCACTTGCGACCGAGAGTTCAGCCAGCTTGCTGACCACAAGTGTCGACACGCTGTCCAGTTGCGCCAGGCTGTCGAGCCGCTCCCTACGAACTTCGACGAAATTGTGGTTTGCGAATCTGAACAAATCTTTAAGCGCACGGTTTTCCAAAGGCGCATTCACCTACTCACGTTTCTCTTTGAACCTCCCTTCGTTCACGTTGACCTTACGTTGTTCTCCTAATGTTTTTTTTTTTCGTTTTTTTTTTTTGTCCCACGTCCCCAATAGATTCGTAAGACGAGGGTGCGCTGATTTCCCAATCACGCATTTCTATAAAGCGCGGCGCCCTTTTATAGACCAGTTGGGGAGTTCGCCGTCTGCGCTTAAAGGCAGCTGCAAAATAGGAACGCGGCACTGGGTCCCAGTGCTCTGCCCTATGATGATGTTACATTTGTTTGATTTATTGGCGCGCCTGTTCAAAGCCGCGCAAGGTCTTTGAGCCCACACCCAGCCTCTGAACCGCATGAAGGCAGCCTGCTCGTCGTGTGGATGCATTCTTTGTAAGCAGAAAGGTGGGGAGGTAGGGTACAGTATACGGAATGATAAAGGATGAAAGAAATAGGAATTTGATTTGGCGTCTCGGGGGCCTTTCAACAATTCTCTAAAATGGCATGCAGCGGCGACCGCTCGTTGCTACACACAACAAATGCGTGCAGGGCTGCTGGTGTTCACTTGGCCAGACTGCATGCGCGCGCTTCCGATAATGCGTCGCGAAAAATTTTGTCGCACGTTTCAGTTGTCTCGAACTATTGACGCAGCTATCGGTTGGCTTTTAACTAGCTTTTTTTTCTTTTTGCGCCGTCGTTCTGAGCAGTTCGTTTCTTGTTGCGTCTGTGAATATGCGACCAGTCAAAGCTCTATCTCGCGTTTGTTGTATTCTCCGTGGCGAATATGCTTCTGCAAGTGGCTTGGTTCTTTTCACCGCTGGCAAATCGGGAGTGGCATGTGCGCAGCGCCGCTTCATCATCGTTCAGTACAAGTCCAGAAGCGCGCGCGTGCAACGCATGCAAGACTGTCGTGCGAAGCAGCCAAGCCACCGCGTAATCTGCAAGCAAATGAAAGAAAAAGAAAGTTGTTTCATTTTGCCGGCTACTTTGGGGTTTCCACACATCTCTCAGAACTGCATGCATATCCTATATTGGGGCTGTCGCTTTTGGCGACATAGCACGCATGCATGAGTGCAGCATTCAAATTGAAGTTGAATTTGAAGTGAACAGCCAACCACGTATGCTCACTTTCGTGGCATCGAGAACTTTTGCGTGTCCCATAAGACTACTGCACTGACGTACAGGTATGTCATTTCACCGCTCGTTCGAAAATGCGACCTCAACGTGTTTCCAAACTTCGCGGGAAAACCTCATATCAGAGAGAGAGATGTTTATTGTGACAGAAAAGCTGAGAGGTCGGCCTGAATCCATTTTCTGGCCTGCTACTCAGCGTTAGGAAAGGGAAGGGGGTGGAAAAGACCCTCATATCAGTGTTCGAAATAGATATCATTATTAAAGCTAAAGCCTTGGGCGCTTCACCAACGCATGACGCAACTGACGATGCATGATCATCAAACCGACAATTGGCGGCTTCAGCACGATTGATACAAAAAGTAATCACGTGTCGACGCCACCAATAACGTCAGCATGACGTTACAGATGGTAAAGTTGGTGACGTCACTATGGCATTACCACGACGTCACAGACCGTGCCGTCACAAGGCGACGCCATCACGTGACCTCGCCACTGGGTCATAGGTGAGCCGATTTCGGAGGCAGTGCAAAACCACGCTGAGTACAGAAGGCTTAAGGAGGAGGGGGATTAGAACATCGAGTGAAACGGAAAAGAAGAGCAAGATGGCTCTCGCCTTCCAGTCGTGGTAGGAGAATGTATAAGCGATCATGTGAGTTTTTTTTTTTTTTTTCAAAAACGTATTCTTTATTTTACATGATTTGCATGCGCAGAACAGAAACATTCAAGCAGTGAGGAGACAGGAGCTGGCAGGGTTTTGTTGCACTGCTTTCTCTTGAGTTACCCTAGTGAAAATCCCAGCATTGCCCAATTCTGATTAGTATAATAGGAGATGTGGTGTACATGTCGTGAACAAAGGTGGGCATCGTCAAACATTCGACGGGTATGTTTGGGTGGATCTTGCAATAATTGGTGGGTGTTGGGTTAGTAGGTGGCCACAAGGTGAGTGGTTTGATTGGTCGGAGGTGCATACGGTGGGTGGACGCTGGGACAGGTCACGTATGTTGGTTCGATGCAGAGACGCTTATTGTTTCGTGGGATACCTGGTGGGCACAGTGGGTGTGCGCTGGGGTGTAGCAGATGTACTGGCTGGGGACTGGGTCCAATCAATGTGACAATGAAAACATGTTGGGGAGTACGTGCAAACACGTGGGCTTGCTAATTAAGAATACATAGTGGGCCGGAGTAGTGCATAACTTAATGTTCCTTTTGATCGAGAGAGGGCCTAGCTTTTGCAAATTGTTCAAAAGGGGTAGTGCGCACAAAATGAATCGTAATTCATCGTAGTGATGGGTGATGGGTACCATCACGCCCATCATCGAGAAATTTCGCAGTAGGGTTCTACTGATTCCTTAAGACTGTTGCCATGCGCTCAGGGTCATACAAGGCGCTGCTTTGTACACAATGATTCAACAATGCAGTTTAATTGGACGTCCCTCCTGCTGCCGTAGCAGCCGTGCTCTGTCGTTACCTTCCTACGTTAACCCCATTTTTGTTCACGCAGCAAGAACATGAACGTTCTAGCTTGACATTTCGTGTATTGAGATATATTAATCACCGTCCAAGTACTCCGTAAATATGGTCAACCTGCGAAGTTGAATTGCGCGACCCTGATTTTTATCACTGGATTAATCTCGAGGGTTTTTTTTAGTGTGTCTTAATTATGAATGAATATGTGGGGTTCTACGTCCCAAAACCATGATATGATTATGAGGGATGCCGTAGTGGAGGGCTCCGGAAATTTTGACCCATCTGGTGTTCTTTAACGTGCACTGACATCGCACAGGACACGGGCCTCTACCATTTCGCCACCATCGAAATGCGACCGCCGCGGCCGGGATCGAGCCCGCGACCTTCGGGTCAGCAGCCGAGCACCCTAGCCACTGATCCACCGAGGCGAACTGTCTTAATAATTAGCTTCGTGTGTCTAGAAAGATTAATTGGAGTTTGCCACCCGTGTGTTCTCTTCATCATTTTTAGTGAACAAATTGGTAGTAGTGGAACTTGCTGAATTTCTGTGGCACATACGTATTTGTCCGGGCGCGACTTCTTCAGTTTTAGTAGACTAGTGGTGACCAATGGTGCTTTTTTCTGTGGAACATACGTGCTAAGAGTTTTCGCGTACATAGGTCGGATGAATTTGGTTTCTCTTAGCCATATACAGCTTCCCTCTAAAAAACACAGGTTCGAGTGGAACTGGGTTGCGTACTCAGCTTCGTATGGGCACCTACAGGGACCGACAACTGCCCAGAACATGAAATGAGGTGACTCCACTGATGGAAAAATTATCCATCGCATTGACTCAAACCAACCCTGTTTTTTTCGTGAGATGTGGATTTATATTTTTAGATGCGAAGCAGCTCTTTGACTAGGCTGTGTAACGCTGTCCCTCCGTCCGTGCGTCCGTACGAACGCGCCGCAACGCGCTCCCTTCGCCGCAGGTGTTGGAGCGGTGCCAAGTAGGTCACGCCGCAGCTGCGCGTTGACGTCACGCTCCCCCTCGCAGTGCCCGCTGACGTCACTCTCTCCCTCGCCTGCCGCGCGCTCGCCGCAGTGCCCGCAGCTGCCGCCTGACGCGCGCCTAACGTACGCGTTGAAACATGTCTGTACGTGTCACCTCTCTCTCACTTCACCCTCTCTCCACCTGCTTCCCATGCGCAACGCTGCTGCTTCGCATCCCATCAGGGTTCCCTTTGGGAAGATGGTGTAAATTTTGATTTCTTCGTTGCAAGTGACGAAAAATGACCTGTGGCGCCTTCTGGCGGCAAAAACATGAACAATTCGATGTACCCGGCCACGGGGCCGTTGATTGCTGCACGCGGTCGGCGAATTTTTTTTGTTAGTATTGAAATGTTCTTGGTTTCTTTATATTAAAAGATATTACTCCATAAAAATATACATATAGGCGTGCGTTAGTACTATGCATTAAAGTGGCGCTGCCATCGCGTCACGTAATCATCATATGCTCGTCAGCGCGTCTTGAGCAACTTTTCAGCGTGCTCATGCAACCGTGCACGCAGTTTGCAGGTCGCTAAGATTTTGGAGCGGCATAGTTTTGCTACCTACACTTCGTCTCAGAAATTACGCGCAGTGCTACTCGGTGCGGCCGTGCACATGACTCGTGAGGTTCTCGATTACTTTGGCTTGGCTCGTGTATCGAGAGAGTAACGATGCCGGGACGAGCCACCCATGACGCAGCCGCAGGAACCCTTGGGCGTAGGCGCACACAACGCGTTGCAAATACAGGGAAAGCGTATAATGCCACATCATCTCATTGTAACAGCTTGTTACTTTCAAAAATAGTTGAAAAGTTCAAAATAAAGGTGGTTAAGCATAGTTACAGGAACTCCTGAGAAAACAGAACGACAACAGCTTTCACAAATCGCGAGAAGGGCTGGCGGCATCGCTATCAATTCTCACCGTTGCTGGAGGAATGGTACATCTGTGTTTAGAGCCTTCCAGATCGAAAAATACTGCTTGTAAAATAACTACGTGCTTTTAGGATTAACTACTGCAGCTACGAACACTACGAAGAGTGAGCTTTCTGTCGCGCCGTAAAAAAAATGGGTCCAGCAAAATCAGTTGTCGGTCCCTTTAATATGTCCCCAAATTCCACAGCCCCAGAATATGACAGTGTTCTCACGCACGTTATTTCAACACTGTAAGCTGCTCGAATAAGGCATATATACTAAACCAGCGTCGTTTACTCCTGGCTGTTATTTAAAGGCCATCGAAGGCCTACGTGCTGGCTGCGTTATGACGTAGAGCAGACTCTAGCTGAGAACGCACTTCCACAGACTGCCGAGAATGTCTTCATTTCATCAGACCTTCCTATCACCAAAACTGGATCTTACTCCAAAATATACTGCATTTATATATGTGCTGCGTAAATATCTACCTACGGTACGCAAAATCTCCAAAATAGAATCCCCACTGGATGCACCCCACTGACTTCAACAAACGTCTTTTGAACGTGGCAAGAAAGCTTTGCTCAATCCATTTATCAACGCAACTGATGGTGGCAATGCTCTCTTTTTCATTTTCTTTGTCTTGACCAGAATGGCTGTTGTATATTTAGCGGTGCTTTCCTGCAATGTTCCGAGAGAATTCCCGCCAACAGAGGGAGCTTGTATTCTGTAGGAATTCTTGGTGCGAGATGCCTCACTTTCACGCGCTTTTTTGAACGTGATCAAAATGAAATTTTGGCGCGAAATAACAGACCGCGTCACAGATGTGTGCCGCGTCGTCTTGCGCAGGAAGTCGCCATCTGTTAGCTCTATAGTGGACACGCTGCCTTCCTTGTTCGAATTCATCAAGCACATGGTGAGCACGTTTCTTCTTTTGTAATCGACGCTTCCATTGGAATTTTGACTGTGATGGCTGTGGCGCCTTTTGACAGGGCTATCCATCACACTATCGCTGAAAGTTTGTTCCTATAGAACACCAGGTCTCGCGATGCTTGCTTATAAAATTGATTTTACAAAATAGTGAACGCAAGCGACACTGCTGACATTGAATTTACCAAGATTGCCAGATAGAAACTTGGAAAAAATCGTTAAAAATGTATAAAATCGCGCCAGAAAGTAGCCAACTTAAATCAAGGGTAACAAACGTAGCCAAAACTATCCACGCCTGTGTCAAAACCACTGCAACGCTATTATTTTAAATGACTACGTGCAGAAGTCCTTTGGGTGAAAATGTAAATAAGTACAGCATTAATTTCAGAAATTCTGATTTTGAAGTTTTCAAGCATAAATTATTGACTTCCGCGATCATTTCGCGCAGAATGACGAAGTGTCTTGCGGTGTTCCAAAAATTGTGCTCTATTCGAGCATCCTGCGTGGCGTTTCTTAAATAACTAGAAGTAGCCTCATCTAGAGGCTATTTTACTGTATAAATAAAAATAAATAAATCAATAAATAGCGGTCTGTTAGCGACAATAAAATGAGTACGCTATGAGTGTCATCAAAATCAAGTCGCTGGGACTGAAGCATAAATTGTAGTTTTGAAATCACCTCTTGCGTAATGAAGCAAGGCGAGCACAATATCCCTGAACCATAGTCAGTACTTAATCCCATGCGATGACCCAGGCAGTTCATTGAACATACGATTTCTGAGGCCGATGTGTGCAGAACGACTTGGATGCGAATCACTTTCCATTGTCCTGTTCACTTCCAATTACGCTTTGCTGTCCGCAATACGGTGTCTGCAAAATGAGGTGTCATGCAACATTTTTCCTGAAGTCTGAGCCACGTATTCCAAAAGCCTTTGTTTTTCAGAAATGCAAGTGCAATGCTGGGGTCAGGAGACACCCCCTGGCCGTCCACGTTCTGCAACGGTATACTTGAACGCCAGCGGCTGCAACGTGACCAGGTATCGACAATTTGGTTCAAATCGAGCAAACAAGAGCGTAACCAGAAATAGTTGACTAACCTAGAAATTTGTCTTCATTTTTCATTTGCCACCACCGCCCTAAACGTAGCCATATCGACGCAACGTAGTCAAACCTCTCCAGCTATTCATTAAAATATTTCTCTCTCTCTCTCTCTACCTGTCAACCCCTGAAGATACCATTAGTGTATATACCGAGTAAATGGCGTAGCTAGCGCTATGCATGGGCATAATCATAACCTTGTAGCCGGTTAAAGCAGTGTTCGAATACCGTGCCTTGTCGCTCCTAATAATTCCCACGTTTCTGCAAAATATAAATTCTGAGAATGATTTAATTGATTATTGTGAGGCATCCTATGTTTGAACACACAAGACTTTCTCATCCTGTCTCAACTCTCACACTATTTTTTTTCCTTCGCTTCACCTCAAAACAGAATTCAATATTACTGTATGGATCCTGACTTGACGTCACGAAGCTCTGTGGTCCATGAGAAGAAATTAACAAAGAGCTGTGCTGTACTACGTCGACCCTAGAATACGGCAATACTTTCACGAATTTTTTTAGGAGCGAAGCTCCTTAGGCCGGCACCCCGCCGTCGCCGTTGAAGCTCCCTGGCACTGTGCCAGCTATGGCGTCTCCCCCTCACGCGGGAGGATAAATTAGCTTTATGAGCGCTGGAACGCGGATGGCGTCTGCATGATGCGCAAAGCGCGAGAATACGAACGCATGCGAAACGGAGGCAGATTAGTCTCTCTCTCCCTCTTTCTTCGACTCTGCCCTCTCCCCTCAGATCGGAGAACGCGCGAAACCATCGCTTCACCCAGTCGTTCTTCCAGTGGTTGGTCCGTTGCCTGGGCGATGAAACGCCCTACGTGCCGAACGCCGCGTGCGACCCATTTTGAAGGAGCTTCGCTCATCGGTTGTATTCGTACGCGGAACAACTGCTAGTTTTTCATGTTCACTTTTTTCATGTACCTGATATGTTCATTTGGTCACCACTTAAAACCGGCCTCCGCAGCAGTGCCATGCCTTGCCAGGCATGATAATTGGGCACACAGGAACACATACCACAATACACTGCTTCAATTCAAACACAACACGGGACTTGCATTGGATATATAATACCAACGTGCAGCCCAAGCGTTACGCCTAAAGACAAACGTGCATAGCAAAAAGAGAAATGTTTTCTGTTTATAGTGGACTAGAAATTAGCGTGAATGAGATAAGGGCAATTTGAGGGCTCGTTTGTTCGTTTGACACAATGTTACTGAAAACCAACAGATAACGAAGCCATGCAAAGTTTTGGAAAGCATAGCGGACGTTAACTGTAACGTTTCTAGTGTGTCGCAGTGATTGTGATATAGGTATGAAGAAAGTAATGTAGACGAAAAGGCAACTTGCCGCTGGCAGGAACCGAACCTGCAACCTTCGGGTCGTTGCAGGTTCGTGCCGGCGGGAAGTCGTCTTCTGGCCCACTTTACTTTTTTGACATCTGTATCACAAATGCTACAATACACTAGAAACATTGCAATTAACGTCGCCTATGCTTGCCCTAGCTTTATTATCTGCTGGTTTTCATTAACTTCACCTGTTTGATAAGGCATATTGAGACAAGCTGGAGAGAGTACAGAACTTCTCAGGACACAATATCTCGTTTGAAGCCCACTGGACGAGGTCTATATGATTGGGCAGGTACGCACTGTATGTTTTCAGAGTCGCTCAGTCAAAACTAAGCGCGTAGACTATACTTCCATCATCGCAACTTAGTCTGTTTTCACTCGCGGCTTCGAAGCATGCGGGAATGCCACCTTCTTTCTTCGTACTTGTTCTGGTTTTTGTTCGTATATCAACTGTGGCGCACACCCACTGTGGGGGGATCGGGCATGAATTGAGTGGTTTTAAAAAAAAAGAAATATAGAGGTTTGGGTGTCTATATATATATATATATATATAGAGAGAGAGAGAGAGAGAGAGAGAGACCCAAACCTCTATATTTCCTTTTTTCTTTTTAGTAATAGATAACAACCTAAATGGACGCTGATACTTTTTCCTTTGTTTCTTTCGTGAGGCTTGTCACGGCATAAAAAAATAGCGTGTAAACTCACAAGTGTCAGTTCATGACTTAAACTTTCCGTAATGAGGCCTGCAGATGGATAAGGGAGCTACTCTAACAAAAAAAAAAAAAAAAAAAAAAAAAAAAAAAAAAAAAAAAAAAAAAAACGTGTTTTCAGAAAAACGCCTACATACTTTATATTATTTTTAGCCTGGTGAGTGAAATCGTATCACTGTGCTGTTTTGGTTGTTCCGTTATGTCCTCCTCGTTCTCTGTGTTGTTCTCTGAGACCGTCTGGTGTCACACGCAAGATTACGTCATGTTTCGTGCAAGGAAAGAACGTTTTCTTATCGTCCTTACGCGTCTTTAGGTGATTCAAAACCTTACTGTGATGCATTCTTCAATTTTTTTCTTCTATTTATTTCTTGTTATTTATTCGTTTATCTGGACGAGATTCCGTGTGTACCAGTAGCACCCAGCACCGCACGGTTCTTTGGTGGCGTAACGACCTGCGATTTCACGGCTAGTCGCCTTCCCCTCTCCATCGTCGGTTCTCGTTTTTTTTCCCTTTTTTTCCCGTAGTCGTTCTCTGCTCAAGGTTTTTCCTCGAATTCGCGCGGTGGCGTAGCCGCCACTTGCTACACCGTTAACGATGTTGCGCAACGGGAACGAAAGTCTAGCGGTTGTGAGGTTCTTGCAGTATTGCAGTACTCTACCCTCCAGCTCGCCTCGCACCTTGTTCAGAATCGAAAAAGCGGAATGGTAAGTAGTGCGAAGGTTTCCAAACACCGCAGGCGTAGGCACATCGAATTTTCGGGCTCCTTTATTTCTTTCCCTTCGAACAGTATTGTTATATTGTTGCTCGCGTAACTACTCAGCCTGTAGATCACCGGGACACTTAAATGTTCTTTCAGAGTACGGCAGCTTTCTCTATTTACTCCTTATTTTGTTTTTTGAAGACAGTGGCCTCTAGCGCCTTAGTAACCAGTTGATGAGGACTAGTTTGTTTAGAGCGGATAAAGAAACAGCTCGACAAAGGTAAGGACACCACTGTGGGGGACATACCTTTGGTGACGTCTAGGACACGTCTAGGCAAGGACACGTCTAGGCCTGGTGGTGCTGAAGTATTCGTTGCTCTGGTGTCTTGTGCTGTTCATTCATTCTCCGTTTCCAAACATATTCTGCCCGTACTACGTGAAAGCTGAAAAGATAGAAGGCCTGCTTCAAAATCTATATTGTTCAGATACGCAATAGCAATTGCCCTATCGTAAAAAACAGCGTTTCCAGTGCCTCCCAGCGCATTTCAGCGCACTTGGTGACACTGGAAACGCTGTAAAGTGTGTCTCAGCGTGCTACAGCGTCCTGGGAGAGACGGAGACACACTGCACAGCGTGGCCAGTGCCGCCCAGTGCACTAAAACACATTGGTAATACTGCACAGTGTGGCCCAGTGTCTTACAACGCACTCCTGGGAGCTACAGACCACGCTGTACAGTGTCTGCTTCGCGCACTGGGTACACTGGTGGAACTTTGGAAGAAATTGAGCGCGCTGGGTGGACTTCCTTTACACCATTTTCCGGACGCACTCAAGCACCGCCATCTTGGATTGATAGCGTTGAAGTTTTGTATCCGTATCAAATAAACAAACAGCGCTATGGTGAACTCGCATACTCGAAAACGCTTGGGCAGGTACACTCAACGTTTCATGGCCATAATCATTTCATATTACGACAAAATCGGCAAAACAGTCGTTCATCTGTCCAAGATGGCGGTGCCCATGAATCGACAATAAAATTGCGTCTAAGATATGATATCGGATCGCGAGATGTAGAGCGTAAAATTTATGAAATATTTTCAAAATATTACAGCGAAAGCGGTATATATGGCTAGGCGAAACGAAATACCCTTCGCCACATGTTTTGATAACGGTCTCAATTGGCTGCGCCGTCAGTTATGTCGTTCACTACGTCGCACCCAAGCGTGCCCGCCATTCACAGCGCCGTTAGTGAGGCCATTCTCTGTGTCGTACCCAATCACGTGTGGCATTGGCTGCACCGTCAGTGACGTCGTTCATCCCTTCACAGCCGCGCCGCCGAGCCGCGCGCAGAATTTTGATCTTACAACTTCCACATGGACAGGGCACGGATCGTATGAATGGCCGAACAGCAGGCAACCTTCAAAGAAGAGCGCCGACAGCTGATCCGTAAGAGAATCCATGTTCGCCGGGCCGATGCAGCAGTCCGGGCACAAGAACAGGCTCGGGCGGCGAAGCGCAAGCAGCAACTGCGCACCCATGATCCGGATGCCTTCCGAGGGGAATGCAAGCGACAACGGCGAGCAGGGGAAATGGCGTTGCGGGCAGAGCAGCCTCAACGTGACAATGGCGGTTACTCGTTCACTGGGGCCGAAACCCGTTTTCGGCGGGAGTTTCTCGAGCGGCACTTTGGCTTCGGCTGTGGCCGCCCGTTTAAGCTTCGCTGGTTAAGCATCTGTACAGGGTGCTTGGGTGGTGATATTTATTCTATACTGTGTCCCACATATATCTACGTGTACTTTTAGTTAGGCGACGGACGTACGTATACGCTCAAGCAATGATCTGTTGAGTGCGCGCGCATACGCTTTCTCTGAAGTGTGTGATCGAGTGTCATGAATGTAGTTCATATAACCGTATCGAAAGAACTGATCATTCGCAACACAATATGACATTAGTATAAGTCTGATAATCAAGATCAACCTACTCTAGCAATCAGTCCTTCCCTATGGGCTCGTACCGCAGAAAGCCACACGTCACCGGCACCACTAGTGAGACGCTAAAACGCCCAACCTCGGCAATTTTAGCTCTGATTTGTGCTGTTGAAGATGCATATATGACCTCGCTTGAGTCAGTTATGATCGCAACTACACTTCAACGGTTATTAGATTGTTCGTAATTTAATATTCACGATCTTCCCAGTGATCGTGGCGCTCGAAGTACAGGCCTAAGCCCAATGGTCGGTTCGGCTAGAGTGAACTACTGCGGTTGTAGTGCGCGCTACGTAAACAAGGAAGACAAAAAAATATTTCGAAACGGGTGACGAAAACTAAAGCGTTGAGTGTGCAGTTCAGATTCATGGTGTTTCCTACATAGGTATGACTAATTGCTTGGCGAGTCAGTGCGATTGCCGCAACACATCTGCGGTGGCGTTATGCTTTGCGACAAAACATGCCATATAGACGTTATGATTCAGGCAGGACATAACAAATAAATTGTCTATCTCCTGTTAGGGTGTCACGATCATGAAGAGACTGAAGTCTGCGTTTCTATAAAACAAAATGAAAATACTGGCTGCCAGAATTAGTTATAACATGAACCAAAATAAACTTTTCTTGCGTTTACCAAGCGTGGTGTAGCAATAGCCTCACATTCACTCATGAATGTGAGGTGCGTCAAGGTTGTGGGTTAGACTGCCACGTTGTTTTTTTTTTTTCTTTTGAGGAGCTTTTTTTTTTTTTTTTTTTTTTTTTTTTTTTTGCAGTGCTCGTGTTGCAGCCCTAATTACGATGTGGGCATGACCAAAATTTTTTAAGCACAATTTCAAAGCCTGATTTCGGCCCCGAACGGGTGTCCCTGTGTGCAGCGCGCCAGTGTCAAGCGTGCCTGGTGCAGCGTGCCAGCCTCCCAGTACCCAGCACCAGGCTGATAAAAAATTCATGTATGGCACTGGGACAATGCCAATGGGTTTCCCAATAGGGAATGGTTCTACAAAAAGCTATTTTTCATCATCCATGTTTGCATTGTTTCTCCCACAACAATAAGAAGGTCTCACAGAGGCAGCTGAATCGCGTCTCAATAAAAAAATACTAAAATTTCCGCAAGATTTCCATCAGCGGTTCAATAACTGCATACCTCACGCCATCTACGAGATACCCTCCTGCGCACAAAGGCCAAACTTGCCCATGTTTAAACGAACGTGGGCAGGAATAAAAACGATCCTTAATTGCGCACCGCCACAGGCAGTTACCTCGCCTTGCACTTTAAGATTTGCGAAAGTAGGAACGGTTTGTCTTATGTGGAAAAGAATAAGTTCTTATCAAAAGCGAATTGAAAAACTGGAAGAGTACTCCTCGAGCCGTTCACATCGCGAAAAAGGGAAATAACCGTCAGCTGTCCTTCTTTATCGCTATTAAGGAAGAAATAATTCAATCAGAAATCTATAGGTCACTCCCGCGCACTTAGTGCACACGTGTCCTTCTACAGCGCAGCTCTATGTGGCTAGGTTCTAGCGTATCGTTTCCGAATACAAAAGACGCGTGGATCAATTTTCGCGCCCCTGTCGCATCGCCCCCTCACCACAGTTGCTCCACGCCCTCTGGCCTCTGCCGATGCCTCTTTCACGGGTCAGGCGGTACTCGGCGGCGGCACGTCAAAGCAATCGTTGTGCCCCTGTGTCTCGTGACGTAGATATCGCGTTGGCGCTGTAATCAGCAGTTGCCCTGCGGACTCGCTGTGGGATGGACGCGTGTCGTTCTCATAAAGGAAGAAGAGCGGCAAATGAACGAATGCCAACTCATGCAGAAGCATAAATGGGCACGAAAGCGATGTGAACTCGCTGTCGCAGGGCGTACAGCTGCTGGCCCGTCTAGCTTCCATCTGTGGCTTGACTAAGAAGTTGGCTCAGTTACCTTTGAGAATGATCCCGTCAGCTTCCATCCTTCGGACTTCGGCTTGGACACGGTCTTGTCTTGCTGGTTTAACTGCACCTTGAGCATCGTGTTTCAGCTGCACGTGGTAGACAATACCCTTGAATTCTGCTAGGCCTTGAAAAACATCTTCGAACTCTTTAGGTTTATTGCTGCCAGCCGCCTCAATTGAATCTATGCGGGTTATCCGACCAAGACGTTCGGCAACGCAGCCGCTAAGTGTCACTGGGACCTCCGGCTTGCCGATGAAAAATTCTGCTTCTGTGCACTGTTCTTTGTGCATGATGGGCAGCCTAATCATTTGATGCGATCCCTTTTTGCCCGAAAAATGTGCGCAGAGTAGCCGAGCATGGCTGCGCCGGCTTGGACGTTATGCGACTGAACACTGCCTCAGGCATGGCACAGCAGTTTGCACCGGTGTCAATCTTGCACATGGCGTAAATGCTTGCGATGATAACCCCGAAGAGCAACGATGAACCCGACCTGCGGTATTGACTTCAAGCGTTTGAAGGAACAGTTTTTCATCGTGTGCTACCTGAATTTCTTGTACGCTTCGTCCTTCGTTGTGTTGTCGTAACTGCGGTCTTTGACAATGACGTGCGAAATGGTTTCGGCCTCCGCACTTCTGGCATTGCTTGCCGAAAACAGGAAAGTTTCCACCCTTGTGGTTATCGAAACCACATCTAAAGCAAGAGCTCGCGTTGAATTTCACTGCTTATATTTGGCTAGAGCATACGCCCTGTATTTCATTGAAACGTTGTTTGCCTTGTTCGCTTGCATGACAGATTTCGACTTTTCCTGTAAGACGTAGTTTCCAACACGAGTCTTTGTTGAAGAACTTTCTCATAGAATCCAAGGATATTTTTACTTTGCAACATTATGTCTTCAAGCTGGCCAAATTCGCACTGTTGTGTCAGTGTGCGTAGCTCTGTAAGCCAATCATTGAAAGACTCAGCATCTTGCTGATTCCTAGAGCCAAAGCGAAATTCGTTGAATGTCAACGTGGTTGTTGGCTGGAAGTGCGCTTAAAATTTATGGGCGAGTATCTAGATGTCATGCTTGTCGTCCTCATTTTCAAACGTGAAAGTGTACAATAGTCTCCTTGCTTCTTCACCGAGGGCCATCAGGAACGTTGCAGCTTGGACCTCCTTTGCTTGCTCTTACAGCTTCGTTGCGTTGCATAAAGGTCGAACTCCTTCTTCCATATAGTCCAGCTGCAAAAGGCCTCTCAGTCCAGGAATTTCGGAGGTGGAAATATAAGCCATCTTTGCGAAGTTGGGGCGGCGGATACTGTTGCGGCGTTTTTGGTCTGCCGATCTACACTGTCGATACGACGGACGGTGTTAAACCACCGCCCTCTTCTGACACCATGTAACACACTGTACGTAGGTGGGAGCGAGAATGAAGTTTTTATTGTAAACTGCTCACGTATTTGTCTCGCTGTTCTTGGGCTCAGACATGCGCAGTTGTAGCCTTGTGCGCACGTGCAGATGACGATCCTGATGCCTTCACCATCTTCACAGTGGTAGAAATGACTTTAATTTTTTTTTCCAATTTCATTGGGTTGTTCCTTCATCTGTTCTGCTATGCTATTTGGAGGGCTCTATAAATCGCCCACTTTCGCAAAATAGTTGGCTAGAAATCTTCGCTTTTTGTGTGTCCTTGTGCTTGTGTTTTCGCCCCATCTCTTTGTGCAGTAAGAAAAGGTTGCTTAACCGTTGTAATTGTACTTAGACTTGCACAGTTCTTTTGCAGTAGTGAAATTGATGCACTGAGCTCATGGCAGAAGTGTGATTTGTACTTAATTTTTGTAACATTTACCAGGCCGGTGAAGGCAGTTAAGTATTTGTTGACTTCATTCTTTGTTGCCAGTGATAACCCGCACAAAAATATGTGAGTAAGCATTCCACTAAAACTTCTACATACCTCAATGGTCAGCCCTTTGTGGGATGAACTCGTAAAATTTCAAATATTTTATGCGCAGCAAAGCTTCCAGTAGAGGTACCGATTCAGCCGCAAATATGTGTGAGCTATGCGCTTCTAGAAGAATTATTGCACTCATGGGAAACTCCTCTGGGAGAGGTTTTGCGTCAACATTATTGTGGCGAGAGACCAATCAAGATCTCCTAAACCGGGGATCTCAAACTTCCCTTATCTAGCTTGCCACAGTCACGAAATTTAGTCCCGCAAGGGCCGGGGCCGTGAGCAAGGTGAAGGAGGGTTGGGAGGTGCAGGTGTTGAAGACATATCGATGCGTATTTGCAGAATGACTCAAATCTGGACGCCGATTGGGAAATATAGAGTTTTTGTTCCTCGGTCATGTTTCGCCATGTGGCGACCGTATGGTGTACCTGAAAAAAAATGCTTGTGACCAGTCCCATCTCGGTAGCTTGCCCGATCACAGCGTTATTAATGGCAAAAGGCGAGTAATTAATGCGAGCACCATTTCGCAAAGTCGCGACCATTTTACCTTTGTGAAGCCGCGAACCGCAGTCGAAACGTTTGCGGACCGCGTGTTTGAGACCCCTTTCATAGATGGTGAAGGTCCAGTAGAATTCAAGTGTGAAATGGTGCACCGTCTTCATTTTCCGTTGAGAAAAAAATTATTTCACGGGCGTCTACTGGGGAGGAACCTTACAGGGTATTACAGAGAGGTTCATCTCTGATCAGATCATAACGTTTTTCTTTAAATTATCTGAGTAGTCTCTCACTTAAAACGAAAGTGTTATAGGGTAGTCATAACTGCAATTTTGGTTGTTGCTTTGAAGCGCTATTTCTTCTGGATGTCCCAAAACGCGTTAATATAATGATACACTAAAAGGTGCCAAGGAAATATCACAGATCAGCTGTCTATGACTTGGACAAACCACTGGCTTGTCCCCTATATTGTACATCAATGGGGCAAACCGCCTCTTGGGGAGCAATGCCCTTTCAACCCAAATGGAGGCACCATTAGAAAGGAGGGTCCTCCTCCTACCGGCTGCGCCCCGCATTACGCGTAGTGCGAGCGACAGCGGCGCCGGCACTACGGTCAAGACTGCGGAACAGCAAGGCGTGAAATCCCCCCTCGCCCATCAAGTGGCAAGGAGGGTGTAGCGAAACCACAAGTGCAACGCAAGGCGCGTCACGCAGGCCCTCCCAAAAGAAGAACCGCATGGCTCGAGGCGCAAGCCAGAGATATAGAAGAACATTATTGGCTCTCTGCCTGCTCGGGCGCCGTTGCTGCTCTTTCGTATCAAGTAAATGTGGCAGCGATGAACGCACGGCCACTTTGGCTGCCTTCGCGTCGTCCTAGTGCGCTCTACGCTTTCAGTGGCGCGAAAGCGAGCGAAGTTAGACGTCTCGTTGTTGTGTTTCTCGCGCCAGATAGCCTTAACCCTTTCGGCCCTGGTGTCAATTGACGACACCACACTGAATTTCTCCTAGCACCTCGAAAACAAAACCAAACCTGCTAATTCTTGGGGAAGTATTTCTTCAACGATCCCCACTGCGATCGATACCAACGTTGTGGCATTTTTGCGAAGTGTTGAGCCGTAAAGAAGAAGAAACTTGACCAAAGTCATGGGTGACGCCGAGGCTGGAAAGCTGAGGCGGTAAGGCGGCGTTTTCGGGATGAAGTCCTAAAGTTGTTTTAAGAGCTTCCACAATGCCAAATACTACGTTGGTTCAGATTTTGTGTGCTCTAGTGAAAAACAGGAATAAATTAGCCATTTTTGGAATTTCATGACCCCAGGGCCACGATGACCTAATTTGATGTCATGTCTGTAAATCCATAAATACTTACACCACTGGATAAATTTTTTGTTTGTGGTCTTCTGAGGTCCTAACTTTGAGAAAAATATGTACTAAAGATGTTTCCGACAAAAATAAACAATCCAGGGCTGAAAGGGTTAAAGGGTCTGTCAACAGGCTCCTACTTCTTTTAACAGCCCCCCAAACAAGCTCGCTAATTCGTACAGTAGACCGCGGCGATCACGTTTCCCGAATATTACAGCGCTGCACGCCGCGCAGACCCTCCATTTTGAAAAACAGTTCCCGCGCTGCTTTCCTACGCCTGACCAATCCTCCTTGCACGCGCAGTGACGTCAAGTCGGCGATCGCCGACTTGACGTGGCACTGAGCTCGTCGATTGGTCTAAACCAGGTCTCGACAAACAGTAGTGAAGTCAACGTCAGTTCCTGTCCCCACCCACCGCTACGAAACTGCCCCTTCTTTCTTGGCCCTGCGGTGATGCAGTTTTGGCCAGTTTTGGCCTCGCCGTCATCGCGCGAGCATTCCTCGCAAAGCGGCATACAGGTGCGCCTGCACGCACGTGCTTCGCCCTCGACATGAGCAACGCGAGGAGGAAGTGCATTGCGACTGATCGAGCTCGCCGATGACGTCAATTGATGACGTCGTGTCACGTTGCCGAAGTGGGCGGAGTCACGACAGCGGGCTACGCCTTCTCCTCCCTGTGGCGGAGAAGGGTGGAGAGGCCGCGCGAGAATTTGAAACCAGCTAAAACGCATGTTCAAACCCTTATAACTTCCTTAATATAGCACGTATTCGCAAAATTCTTGCGGCAGCATGTTCACAGAGCAAAAGTGCGCATATTTGTCTTCATTACAATTTTTGGACCTCGGGGCTGTTGACGGGCCCCTTTAAAACTTCGTACATTCTGAGAGCATCTGCTCTGCCGCGGTTATCACTGTGTAAAGGTTAAAAAAGACCGCTACGTTTAGGTAACTAAAGGCGCATCTGACAAAATATTCCAATTTATTTCCTTCCGCAATATCAGCTTAAAGCAAGACAGCAATTCGTAATTCGATAAGTCAAAGGGACGTCAATTATTGGAACATTGGATTCGTAATTCGAAGTTTGTGGTTTCGGCCCCTACCGACGGCCAGTTGTTTTTTTTTTCTAGTGCATTTCAATTGACTGACATAATAAATCATAACTACTGTGCAATTAAAACTACAAATAATATTTCCAATAAACTTTGAAGCGATAGGTACTGAGTTGTATTTCCAGTTCCGCCGGGCAGAGGCTTAGGTAGGAATCTATTCCCGAGATGGCAGGCGCTTCCTTAACTTCAAGTGGAGGCTGGCCGTGGCAGGCTGCGTCGGGTGTCATTTTATGCTTGGTGTCGAATTGCCGATAGATATTTCGGGAAGGTCACGCGTCCATTGTGCCAACCCTTGGCTGCGCGTATGCCATCCGGCAATGGCCTGTCTTTTTTTCTAATATGAAGATACGCTGACCTGCTGCAGTAGTAGTGGTTTGAGCAGAGGAAAGACGCCTATTTCTGTAACCGCTAAGGCCGCATGGCGCCGCGTCTTTGAAGGAAGGGGAAAGGGAGTGAAAAGGACAGCGGAAAGGAGAGGCCACCTTCTAAAGATATGAGTACCCTCGAAACCGGGCGCCAGGACGGGACGCCTTCTCTCTCCATTATAAGAAGCGGTAGATATACGGCAGAAATGGGAATCGAACCCAGTACCCGACTTGCACTCGTATCTCAATAAGGTCGCATCTCCTGTCGACTTGAAGGGCCAGAGTAGGGGCTAGTTGGTTGTGCATAGTTCACACTTGCGACGAACTGTTTTAATACGAAGAAAGCCACACGAAAAACCACAGGTAGTACACAATACGAGTGCGAAAGGAGTAATTGTGTTAAAACAGCGTGTCGCAAGTATCAACCTGTAGACTCGTTTACAGCGAAAGATGCTATGAGATGGCAACAGCCGATTTTGGCGGCGTAGTTGTCCGTGTCCGTAACGACTACCACGCATGATGGAAAAAAAAAAGAATCGGGGATCCAGCGATATCCGCGATCGATCCCTCTGCGTGGCAGTCGAGTATTCTACCAGAGAGCGACGCTAGTGCTTGAAACTACCTAGCAAAAGGACCCCATACATTCGTGTCATGTCGGGCAGGGAATCACGCTAACAGATAGGGTGATCGAAGACTAAAGTTGCACGAGGCGTCCCATAATGCGAATCGCGTAACGACTGGGGGGTTTAGAGCTACCAACCCATTACAAGGGGCTAAACCATAATTTTTTACCTTCATCACTCACAGCATCAACAAACGTACGAAACGATGCTATAATATATAACGTACGAAATGTTGCTGTACAATGATGCAAATTGAGAAGCAGTCCACTGCTAGCAATTTCCATTTTTCTTTGCCAACCAGCATGCTTGTCATATCGCATGAGGTCGTACTACTTCATGTGAAGTATCGTACTTACCTACTTCTGTTTCTTTTACATATTTTGGGTGTTCATGTGAATTGTTACACCCCGCTATGTAATGCCCATTCCGGGCCTTTAGGGTAAATGAATGGAAAAAAAATGCCCCCACCTCCCCGAAGGGAATCGTGAGGAAATGCGAATGCATTTCGCGCGCGCTTCCCTCCATTTATATATGGTGGTTGTGGTTCGAAGAAGGAAAAGGCGCCTAATTTCTGCAGCCCGGTCGGGAGCACGGCGCAGCGCCTGTTTTTTTTTTCTTTTTTTTTTTTTATCGCGGTAGCTCCGCTGAGCTCCCGCGATGCGAGCGCCCTCACGCGCCAGAGCGCGCTCCTCCTCTCCACTTTGCTAGGGGCGAGGATAAGCGCGCGCCCCCGCAGCTGTTGCTATGGGAGAAGGAGTGAGAGCGGAGAGAACACCTGCCGGCGCGCGGACACCTCCTCAACCTATCCTCCTCCCCGCGGACAACGCCGGCCAACGCCGCCTGACATAGCCCGACTAAGAAATGCATTCGCATTTAAAAAGTGCCCATAATGACTTACAGATACGTAGTGGGTACCTCACTCTTCCGAAGAATGATAAATAATGGCATTGGGGGTATTTGCCTATTTTTAAAAATTACGTTTTTTTACAGCGTGGTGGTTCCTTTGCAACCGCTGTAGCCACGAGAGAGTTTACGAAGGGCCACTGAAAGCTCGTTCCTCCAGCTATCGCTGTGAGTATCCTGCCTGTTCCGCACAGGCTTATCACTTTTTCACTGACTAGCTCGTCCACCACGCTGCGCACTCTCCCGCGTGGGTTGCTAAAATAAGCTTCTTTCCTAACCTCAAACCACTATCTCTCTCTCAGTCTCTCTTTCCACGGACGTTGGACACATAAAGAGATAATGACCGAAAAGTGGCATTTTGTTGCACCCTTGTATATATGTTTACAATGCTTCAGAATCTAAGTTTGGGATGTGAGCTCAACACATGTAAACATCCACTGCACCTCATTCGGAGGCGGGTGCATCATATGTTTAAAAATTAATTTATGCCTCCACCCACCCCCCCTGCCCATCCCGTTAACTTATTCCGTGTTTCAAGAACAATTGCTGGCGTCGACAGGCCGGGGCGAACGTTTGTCAGAGTGGCGAGAGCCTTGTTGGGGAGCGCGTGCACTTGCTGCATTTGTTGGCAACTGCACGGGGAAATTGAATTATCCGCTCGAGCGTCGCCTGTGGCTCTTTTTTTTTTCTTTTTTTTTTCATCCCCGCATCTGCTGTAATGACTGCCCTTTATCTTCAAGAATGCCATCTCTCCCTCGTCTCTCGTTTCCACTAGCGCCATCCCTCACACTGCAAGTTTATGTTTTTATTCATCAGGGACTGTAGGATCACGACGTGTTATTTGATCGCTCGCAACACAGATAGAGGCCGAAGAGGATTTATTAAAGTGAAAGCATTAAATGTCTCATAAATCGCCAAAACTGACCTTCGGCATGAACACGATTTATGCAAATAATAATCATCTTGTGATGACGTCAAAAATGGCCAAAATTTGGGACGTCACACGATGACGTCATCCCATGGAATCGGCGTTTGGTCAAAGATAGGCCGATCACGGCAACAGTGCGAAACCAGGCGTGGTTCGGAAACTTTGCATTGTTTCCGATTCTGAAGGCAGTGCAGAAAGCACCATGTTAGGTGAACAAAGCTTTCAGTGCTGGACGTGCGATCATCAGTGCATCGGCTGAGCAAAAAAAAATTTAAAAAAGCCGATGGCTTCCCCTTCGAGTCGTCTAAGGCGAATGCATCAAGGGAGCGTGTGAGTTATTTGCTCCTCACGAACATATGCAGTTGTGAATTCTGAAGTTAGAAAGAAAGAAAGAAAGAAAGAAAGAAAGAAAGAAAGAAAGAAAGAAAGAAAGAAAGAAAGAAAGAAAGAAAGAAAGAAAGAAAGAAAGAAAGAAAGAAAGAAAGAAAGAAAGAAAGAAAGAAAGAAAGAAAGAAAGAAAGAAAGAAAGAAGGAAACAAAGAAAGATAGATTAGCTGTTATAACAGCGATTAGCCATACCATTAATCCACACTAGTCAACGCTAGCCATGATTAAGCCAAGGACAGCCATCTGTTAGCAAACGATAATCGGCGCAGGACTGCGTTCGCTGGTGCTTGTAGGATGCGAATTAATAAGGAAGGCCACTTAACGCCGTTTACTAGTCTAATATCAATGC